>CALNHX010010710.1:0-37920 GCA_940337035.1 Agriotes lineatus | reverse complement strand
GAATCATACGATAACCTCGATGATAGTCGTAGTGACAATCGTAGGTAGTTGTTAGAGATGGACATCACATTTTTTTTTAAATAAATAGGCATAGACACTAGGCAAAAACTACAATGACAGATGATATTCCAATCAATGGTTACAGATTTATCACAGTCATAGTCATATGCGATAGTTATATAATGGTAAAAAAATAGACGACAGTCAAACAAAATGGTGGACCATAATTATAGATGATGTGCAAAGATGATAGTGACAGACAATAATTACAGATGGTGGTCATAGATGATGCTTCAGGTGATATTCACAGACGATAGTCACTGAATATAGGCAGGTACGATAATCACCGAGGACGGTCGCAGAAATAGGCAAACATGATAATTATAAAGAAAGGACGGTCAAAAACAATAGCGCCACACGATAATCAGATAATTACAGACTATCGTCATAAATGAGGTTCACAGATCATAGACGTAGGCAATATCACATGCGATAGTTATATACGATATTCACAGGTGATAGTCATACACATTATCGTAGACAATTTTCAATAATAAACAAACACAGAATATAGTCATCGACGATAATCACGTACAGTAGTAATAGACGACCGTTATAGACAAAATGGTAGACCATAACAATAGACGATGTGCAAAGATGATAGTGACAGGCAATAATTATACAGATGTTGGTCATAGATGATGCTTTAGATGATATTCAAAGACGATAGTCATTGAATATAGGCAGGTACGATAATCACCGAGGATGGTTGCAAAAATTGGCAAACATGATAATTCTAAAGAAACGACGGTCAAAAACAATAGCGCCACACGATAATCAGATAATTACAGACGATCGTCATAAATGAACTTCACAGATCATAGACGTAGGCGATATCACATACGATATTCACAAGTGATAGCCATACACAATATTGAAGACAATTTTCAATAATAAACAAATACAGAAGATAGTTATAGAAAATAATCACGTACAATAGTAATAGATGACGTTTATAGATAAAATGTTAGATTATAATTATAGACGATGTGCAAAGATGATAGTGACAGACAATAATTACAGATAGTAGTCATAGATAATGCTTCAGATGATATTCAAATACGATAGTCATTGAATATAGTCACGTACGATAATCACCGAGGATGGTCGATATCACATACGATATTCAGATGTGATAGTCATACACAATATTGTAGACAATTTTCAATAAAAAGACACAGAGGATAGTTATAGACAATGATCACGTACAATAATAATCGACGACAGTTATAGACAAAATCATAGATAATAGTTACCGACGAGAGTCATTGATGATTTTCAAATTAGAAATAGGCATAGACTACAATGGTCACGGCCGATATTCATTCACAGATGATAGTCATACACAATAATGGTCACAAACGATAATAACAGGAGATGATTACAGATGATTTCACAAATGATAGGAATAAGGATATCAGTAGGTGGTGTATCTCTTGTACTCTTTTAAAAAAATCATTTGGTTTCGCCTTTACTAGATCAAAATCTCTTTTACTGCTTAGACTCCTTAAGCCTTAAGTTATCTCTCCCCCGCAGCTCGGATCGGAAGAAGGGTAGTTACGTCGCTAGTCAGAACTCTCTTAAAATTGCTTTCGAAAACGGGCGGTTAGCGGGCATAATGGCAAAGACAGAGCGTGATGGTGTCACCAACAACATCAACTTCCACTTTCTCACCCCAATATCGCTCGCTGCGCCCCTGCCAGGAAATAATCCTAACTGTTGTATTTGTACCAATACTGGTTATTAGCGCCCCTCAAATTGAAAGGGGCTGCAACCGGAGCGGCTGAGTGTTATTTTACCTATTTATAAATTTTTATGTCTTTTGTAATCAAAGCGAGTTCCCTCCTAAGTGGCGGAAGAAATCGCCACGCCAGCGGAAGGAACGCGATTCCGCAAAATTGTGCCACTCAACATCAAAGATAGGGCTTGTGACTCACCGGGCGCTAATAGTGGCTGCTGCTGCCGTTATTGTTATTGTTATCGATCAATATTAGTGGATCGGTAAACGACCGCGACGCTTGCACCCAGGACGCAATATTGTGGCGGAAAATTTCCAAACTATCTGGAGAGGATCTTGCCACTTGAACTCGCCGTAAGCTTATAGAGCTGTGCTTGTTTTATCGAAACTAGTTCGAGTATGTTTTTTTTTAATTAGGTATATAAGGAAAATGATAAGAAATATATGAATGAACTCAACTCAAATACTCTGTTTTTATCGGTTTCTCCGTGGAACAGGTACCCACTACGAGTAAACTGATAAAAGCGAATATTCGTTTTCATCATACGCAGATCCAGAGACTTCCTGGGGGGGGGGGGGTCAACTGATTTTTGTAGATTAAACAGTAAAGTTAAACTAAGGTAGATATTTTTCATTTTGTCGATTTCAACAAGTAAAAAACAAGTTAAATTAACACTATATTTTAAAAAAGGAACATTGAACAGTTTTATTATTTTGTACTCAGCCAACAACCGTTAGGCCAATTATAGGCGTCGCTGTACATTTTAAAATATAAAAATATACAGGGTCCAGTAACGATGTGAGGAGGGTAGGGATGGAACATATTTCTAAAACTACGAGAGTTACTTAAATATTGTGTATAAAAGTTGTAGGTACAAATGTGGTGCATATTACTAAAATAGTTTTGATTATACAGGGTAGCTCAAAAAAGTGTTGCGGATGAACTTACTTTTTTAAATGTAATGTTCTATATTTAGGGAACTTGAATGTTTTGAATTGAAGTACTAATGATTTTGATATCAAGTTGTATGGGTCTAACGACAACTATTTTAGAGATATTAACAATTTTTTGGAAAAAATGCTGAATTTCAGGCGGCTGCTGTAAGAGAAAACAGTTGAATGAATAAAATGTTTTCCTGGACTACCTTTCGGGCGGAAAATTGTGGTTCTGGGTATTACTGATGTACAGGATGCTGAACATTTAACAAATTTAATAATTTTGGATTTTTTTCAAACGGAACACACTGTATATTTTTGAAATTTTGAAAAGTCCTTTTAACGAGCTCTCTTTTTATAACTCTAAATTCTACTGTTTTTCAGATATGCATGTTTGATCATAAAACAATAATTTAAGCTTCTTAAGATGCTTCATTTCAAGAAAACCCGACAAAAACCCCTTGTTTTACAGGTGAATAGACAAGCTAAGTATATTTATCCAAATAACGAATATAAAATGTTTTTAATTACTTTCTCATGTAATTTTTTTCCGAAAGAAATTCAATACGTACGTTTTTCGGGGAACGTACAGGTTCTCCAATAATTATTTTTTCTTTAAATTAGAAAGACTCGCAAGAAGTCTTATCAGTGCTGTTAAAATAAGCTCCGATGTCGTTTGAAAAACTCTAGTTTCTATGGAATTAGTTGACAAATCATCTGCTTTCTCTGGATTTTGAATTTCTACCGTTTTATCCCGATTGGCATGAAGGGCAGTGGTTTTGGTTTTTGTATAAAGGCGTCTAATATTTTTAGTCTTTTAGAAGGTGGCGCCATCTAAAAATTAAATAAAACAAAGTACTTATTAAATCAGTTAGAAAATGCCTTATATTGTGGAACCCTTAAGATCTCTGTATAAATGACCAAGTGGTTTTATAAATAGCTACTTGATCACTGGTTGTAAAATATATACTTTTCACACTGCTTGCAAAAAAATGAGACGTTTCGAAACTTCACTCAATTTGGAAAAGTGATACTTTATACCTATGTCAAAATTCGAGAGAATGTTATAAAATAAGGAATACTTTACATACGAGTACTTGCCTTTAAAATAAAAATTTAAAAAATACGCCGGTGACTACGCACCAGGTGCAGTTTATTTTTTGTCTAGTGGAGACTGGTAGACACTAGGCAGGTCACAGAACCGACAACGACGAGCGACAAAAATCCCCACCAACCCTGGGAAGAGAGGGGGGGGGGAGCACATTTGCGCCTATTGGAATCAAGAAGAAATAAAGAATGTTGAAACAGCATTCAGCAAATTCAAATTTAAATTACGAGCGAATGCTATAAGGGTGCATTTTGTTTAGCAGTCAACTTTTTATTCGATTACATTTTTAAACAGGTCCAAGGGGTGTCAATTGACCCCATTGACACCCCCTTGGATCCGCCAGTGGTCTTCATGACACAACTAATTATTTTCTTCGTGATAATCAACTTTGTCATTTGAATAGAAAATATAATTAATCAACAAAACTCTCAAGTTAGGTTTCACTTTAAAATAACATACTTATAACGTAAGTAAATAACAACATTGGTCCTGCGAGCCGGGCTTGAATTAATTTTCGGCAGGGGCGGCTCGTGAAGAATTTTGAAGGTTGAGTCAACCACCGAACGCAAAATGTATTCACAACCAATTCGCAGACAAAGACAGAGGATATCTCGAAAATTAAATTTACAGGTTAATAAAATATAATAAACTGAATCGAATATCTGTCTTTAATATTTCGTTTGGAAGTATAATTCGGCCAAAGAAATTTCATCTCCACTGTTTCAGATTGACGTATATTATTTCAAGATGTGCGACAATTAACCAGTAAATTATGAGTATGATAAAATAGCCACCGTAATTATTTTGCGAAAACCCAACGTGTAACGGTCTTTTGGATATACTCCCCACGCAAGACCTTTCTTCATCTGAACTGGATGAAGTTAGTGTAGGTGCGAAAGTTGTAATCGGAATCACTTGAGGCTTGAGCCTACGCGGGCGAAGTTCCCATTTAATGTTAAAATATCCTTATCTTTGGACCTATTTCTTGCCCCTCTACCGCTGCTGCAGTCTATAAACTGTTAAAAAGCGAAGAGCCGCTTTGATCTGGCACTAATGCGTTCGTGAAAACAAGCAGCGCTTATCGTACACATTGCATTGATGAAATAAAAATTATTCGTGCTTTTTTAAGGTTCAAAAATGACAATGATGAAAAATAAATTCAAAAAAGTTTCTTTCAGATTAAAAAAATCAATGACTGGTTTGTTATGGTAGAACCATGGCTTCTTGGTTCCTTATAGCGAGCCGCCACTGATTTTCAGGGTTATTTTAGTTGAAAAGTAATAAATAATTAACAAATCAAAACTAGACACAAGTTAAGACGAGACCGACGAAAATAAACTGCAACTACTATGTTGATTAAAAACGACTTAAGCACGTAAATGTTAACATTGGTCCTTCCAAGCGGATTTGAGTTAACGCTACAGGTTAGTTTGATTGATAAATATCAAAATTGGTCTTTCCTGTCTGATTTTGGATATTGATGCAAGTCATTTTTCCTCGAGTAAAACCAAATTCAAGGCAGTTTGAAGCATTGAAAAGAGTAAGAAATATTTCTATTAAAGAAAAATTTACAATTTCTACGTCACCTGACGAAATAAATGAAAAATAATAACCATGTTACTTATTCACAATTAGATCTTGCGCTTTGATACGTGCTCATTGTTCGATCTCATCGCCCACCTTGATTAAGGGGGTCTATTTGAACAGCAACTTCGATACTCAGATCTCTGGAAATAACCGGACAAATCGATTTCAGCTGCGCATTTAGTGCATCCGGGCTTTTATCGCTCATTAAGGCACCGACTTCACCTTTACGTCTGGCTCAATAATTTACTGCCGCGCTTTATGATAGCACCTTACGAAATTCATTCATCCACTAGACAACTCTATGAATGGAATATTTTGTAAACAGGTGAAGTGGAAGTGGATATTGGCAATAGCAGATAGGGATCGATAGGCAGCGATAAGCGGATTAGGTCCTAAAATAACTGCAATCCTTTCGCCGACCGATACGATCGCACAATTTCCTCGTTTGGTACACTTAGAAAAAGCAGCTCCTCAAGATTTCAAGCTTTCAACATCTACACTTTGTAGAATTACTAGCAGTTTTTGTCGAGTTACGGAATCTAGGTAGATATGAAGATTTTTTCAATTTGCACACTTTCAACCCAGAATCTCTAGTATTTCTATTCCTAAAATTAGTTGAAAGTAAACAACCTACTATTTTTATCGCATAGTATTTGATATTAACTTCCTGTCACCTTGATAAGATTGATCTTTAGAAATAAGGCCATGTTAATCAAGACCAAAACAGTATAGGGCATAGTCCACTATTTATTACATCAAGGACAAACTAGTAAGAGATATTTAAGAAATGCAATCCTAGGAAACCACACACATAATAAAATCAGTCCTTCGAGCCGGATCTGAGATGTAACAGATAATTTTTAATTGATTATTGATAAATAAATTACGATTAATCCATGTCAAACACAATTGAAACAACGACAAGAAAAATCGACAAATTAATATTCGATCTATCGAGAATGCTTTCAAAACCTTACAAAATAATTAAGCCAATCACTCTACTAACTAAATGATAAATTCTTTGTTTATATTACTTTTTTGAAAACCAACTAACGAGTAATATTTTTTAATTAAAAAGTTGAAAACTTAAAAAGTAAGTCTGTACTCAACAGATGTATTTTTCCGTATATTACCATAAAGCATATATTTAGCCCCAGGAGAACTATATGTAGTTTTTTCCTTATTGTTCTTTGATTGCATAACAAGTTTTGATTAAAACCTATAAATAAGCACTCTAGATTCGTTTGATAGATAAACAAGATATCAACCTTTAGATCCAGAAAATTGTTTTGATTAATATAAAAACTTTTATTTAGTGTACACAGTATGTACTCGTGGAGTCCTAGTGATTGCATTCGTTACAGAATCACATTGTTCCTCCCTTCAAATAAGCACAGAAAATTGACAGATATGCTTCCATTGCAGAATATTTCTTCAAAACACTGGTTTTGGATTTCTTAAAAATGGTTTTAAAGCAAATTATCATTCAGAAGGCTACAGATAAAAAAGCAACGAAAATATATACCATTGCCGGCCGGACTACCTCAGTGGAGACGGCGTACAGTTCTTTAAGTACTAAACGTTAATTAAAAAGCCAAAACGGGCGCCAACGCATCTTTTAATTACGACTAGTGTATTCAGGTATCACTAAGGATTCCTAAACACGAAGTAGCACAATATTTTGAAAAAAGCTCAAAAATCCAGATAGCAGCAACAATGAACAAGACAATGTACTAGTGTCACTGTATAATCACAAAATCAATAGCGTAAGGCCAGTACAAGACAAGGTGACTATTCTCTAAATATAGGCCAAAAATAGGGTGATAGATGTATGCAAAAACGCATAAACTCGACTTGCAAGTAAGTTACCATATACAACAGTTTAAAAAGTACAAATATCTCCTTCTTTTTTAGCAGCCTACCCTTATCTGTTCCATTCTGATCTATCCCTTGCCACCTACTGTTACCCTCGTCCCAATTTCTCTTTCACATCGTCTATCCATCTTCCCTGTGGACGTTCAGCACCCCTTTTGTATCTTCTAGAGCGCCAGTTTAGTATATGTTTAGTCCATTTTATATCGTCTTTCCTGGCGACATGAACCACTCAACTCGATTTCAAAGTGGCCATTCTTTTCATGACATCTCCTACTTTTGTCTTACTCCGTATCTCTTCATTTCTGATGTGGTCTTTGCTGATTTAACTGTCATTCTTCATTCTGTAGGTTAAAACAGGAGGTATACAGGTGTTTGAAGACTTTCGATTTGAGGTTTATTGGGATGTCATTGTTTTTGAAGACTGAACTTAATCTTCCGGAGGCAGCCCAAGTCATTCGGTTTCTTCTGTTCACCTCTGCTTTTTGGTTCTTCTTTCCAAACATTATTAAATGACCAAGGTATACGTATTCTTTCACGTTTTCTATCGTGACATCTCCAATGTTCTCCGGTGTTACTTCAGGTGTCATTACTTTTGTCTTATTTAAATTCATTGTTAGACCCACTTTCACTGGCATTATTTTAAGTTCTAAAAGCGCAAAGAGTACAAAGATGATCTACATTAAATACAAACAACAATAATTTAAGACTGTAAGAGAAACTAAATTAGGTTACGAGGATGAAGATCGTTAAATGTTCTAGTTTACTCGTTCCAATGGGCCTTGAGTGGTTCCCATGGAGTTCAGCGAAATGTCAAAGTAAAACCCACGGGATTCTGAAGGAATCCAGGCAGGAACTGTAGCAAAGCAGATAAGGAACTCAAAGCACCGGATCACTGTCCATAGTCTTCGATTGGTTTAAAGCAGGGAATACAAAACATGTTACTTAGATTCCTTTCGTTGAGCTTGCCAAGCCCATTCGAATGTTTCACGTCTGGCCCGCACAAGACATCGAAGTTTACGCCCAAATAGCATGCAGAAAGCTGGATTCAGGAATTTCCATTCACGGCCGCAACCGAGTCAAGGTCATTGGCCGCTTGAGGGACTGCAAAACCTCCCGTGAATAGCGAAGAAGTTGATTGGGGCTTTGAACCTGCAGCCCACATTTCTGGGCCACGTGCAAATTGGTTCAAACCAGCGCGCAACCAGTAAATCCGCCATATTGGCGCCAAAATTGGAAAACATTAGTTAGACTCGTTTCAAAAGAATTTCATGTGACCATCAGCTCAAGAACGTGCTGCGATAACGAGTCGACATTTCTAGTCAGCACCACGGGTATAGTTACACAACACTATTCAGTAAAATCCATTTACAAAATGCGTGAACGAAATACAGGTTCTTGCTGAATATTCATTTGTGTTTCTCTTTTGCTATTAAGTCATCACATTTGGTTAGCAAGCGTTTGCTCATAGGTCTTTGCGCTAACTTTGTAAAAATGTGTGTATGTAAGGAATAAGTTTTAGTTAATAAAGCAGTATTCATCTTGACTATTTCATTCACTTAACATCAACAAGAGTATGCTTTCCAAGCCATAACTACTTGGTATCCGCGCCTCGAGACTAGCGATCTCCTATTATTAACATTTACTACGAAAAATCAATGATACTTCGAATCTGGATCAGTACAGTAGTAATTAAAAATGTTAAAAGTTGACATGCTAATTATTTAACTCGAAATTATACGTGAATTTATAATAGTAAATCATCATTTAATTAAGTTTCCTCTAGTAGCCACACGTATTGTTTGGGCCCTACCATATCTTTATGTACTATATTGCATGTATATACCCTGATTATCGTTACCCATATGCAGACGCACCTATATAGTTTCTCTAGTTTTTCCCGCTAAAACTAATTAAAGTTAACTTCACTACTGTCACAAAATGACTAAAAATATCACCAAACCCTAGAGAATTCATTGTGAATAGCTATAAACTCAACAGAGCTTTCGACAGCTAAGGCAGTTGCCTACTTGGCAAGGTGCAGCTAGAATGGTGAAAACCTTTGGCAAAAACTGTACACATAATATTTATAATTATTATTCAAGTTTGTACGTATTGTATGTTGTCTGATATTCTTCAAAATATTCAAACTGTTTTTAATGTCTGCATCTTAGAGAAAGTTCATAAAGAACTTAATTTTAATAAAGTAGTATTTTTATTAGCACTATATGGTTGATTGCATAAATGGTTAAGTGCTGTTCTATAAATCTATAAACATGTTTAAATTAAAAATTGTCAATAAAAAAGTCAAAAAGTATCAGTAATTTGATAAAATGTCCCTATACGTACAGCTTTAATCAATTGTCTTCGTCTTCCTACAACTTCTACACCTTGCTTTGTGTACGTGGTATCAGAAATCTGTCATATACAATTCTGATTTGAAGACTTTTTACAGATTACATTATGTAAATAAGTTTGTAAATAAATATTATTATTCCATTTGCTTGTACATTCTGAAACTCTTTCTAGATGAGTATATGCAACTAGAACGATTATCGTAACGATATTAAATAAAAACACAATCTTTGTGAACTGAGAGTATCAAAGAGCCCTAGATATTATTTTATATGCGCCAATGAGCTCAACGAATCACTCATCAGCTAAGAAAGTTGCATACCTAGCTTGGTGACAAAAATTTGACATATTATAATACATATTAATAACTGAAGTATTTATAACTGATGACACCTGGAAAATCTGACCACATCTTGTATAAATAGGCATGTGCTAATTTTGTTGTGTAACTTAAAACACGTTAATGAAGTCATAGATATGATAATTATATTATATAGATATTAAGTATTACATAAACATTTATGCCATTGAAACTTTTTCTAGCTAGAAGATATTATTGGAAGTATGTGCATTCAGTAGCGGTTCGTGGAGAATTTTGATTTTAGTGTCCACCATCGAATGTAAAATGTAAAATTCCAAGTAAATTATTTAACAAAAATGAAAAAACTTTATGTGTTTGCTATAGCCACACTTTGGAAAAACGAAAACAGTTAAAGTAATGTTTAAAACTCAGCTATTATTCGAAAAATGACGAAATAAATGAACAGTATTTTTCAAGTTTGCGTGTTAATATCTTTCTAACGAATACGAATTTTTGCATGAAAATTTGGCCACAAGGATTTCCAAAGGCGCGGATTAAGATTATGTTAAAAAATTTGGCCGGAAAAAATCGATAATATTACTTTGTGAAAAAATAGCCCCTTTTTTCGTCCTAAGACGGACGCCTATGGACCCATTCTTATCTATCCTTGTGTCCTAGGTGGCACTAAGGGTATATACATTCCTTGCAAATTTGAACAAAATTGGTTGGGTACTGTCTGTGATACATGACCGTCCCCATGAAAAGTTGAACACACTGTATATACTGGCTGTTTCCTAAAAAACGCCGCAACCCATAATTCCGTTGTTTTAAATTTTAGACCCAACAAACTATATATATTCTTAAATGGCAAGACAAGAGCTACCTTTTGACATCGCCCGTTCGTAAATATCTTTCAACTGTTTTGAGCAACGATGTTCAACTTTTTTATTTTAAATGGAACACCCTGTATATTTTTACATGTTTGGATTCAGGATGAAATTCTGCATGCAGTAGTATGCTTCATTTGTTTTTTGGACACTTAGAAATGTTTAAAATAATTTTTTAATATTGCATGTCGACAGTCGTACAGTACCCTAAAATATTCAAGTGTGCCGTGGAAAACAATCAGAATGTTGAAATATTTTATTGGAAACAAATTTAAACAGAACTACAAAACGTATCTACAAGTATTGCTCAAACTGACCGCCACCTTGTTGAACACACAACTGGCATCTTCTAGTTACTCCATTGGTCGCATTCTATATCAAATTGGGAGGTATTTCGCGACAAGCATTGATAATCTGCCTCAGAATTTCGCGAACGCGCAGGCCACGGAACTGGTCCATGCGTTCCTATACACCTTCCACCAAATTTGGCGTTTAACCAATTAACATTTATTCTGGCGTTATGCGGGGGAGCCCCATCTTGTTGAAAATACACTCTATTGAGTTCTGCAAGAGGCAATTCGTCCTCAGCCAAGAGTTGTATCTTTCTTGATTTAGGTTGCCATCTATGAAAAATGACCCAACCAATCGCTCTCCCAAAAGACCGCACCAAACATTCACACTAAATCTTCCTTGAAAATTAGTTTCAACGATAACTCTTGGATTTTCCTGGCTCCAATATCGGTGGATGTTTCTATTAAAAATGCCATTGTTACTAAATGTGCATTCATCTGAATAAATAAGTTTCCTACAAAGTATCGGATCTCGTTGCATCATATTTAAATAAAAATGGCAAAATTGCACTCTTCGACCTCGATCATTTTGCTCTAATGCGTGCACTTTTTGAGGTACGTACGATTTGAATTTGTGCTTTTTCAGTACTGTATGTACAGTTCGCATTGATGATCCAATGGTACTCGCAATTTCCCGAGTAGACGTTGTTGGATTTTCTTGAACACTAAGGGCCGGTTGCAGAAAGCAATGTTAAGTCTGGTGTTAGCTAACATCGCGTCAAAGTGAACAAAAACGAATCAAATCTCAAATGCTTATGGTAACTAATACATTAGTAAACAAAATTTGATGCGATTTTGTTCACCTTGACGTGACGTTAGCTAACACCAGACTTTAACATTGCTTTCTGCAACCGGCCCTAAGAAGAACATCTAATTCTACATTTTTGCGAAATTGACGTACATCGCGCTTGGGTTTCTTCAAGGCTCCATAGTTTCTCAAATTTTCTTCAATTCTTCGAAATTTGCGAGGTTCTGGAACTTCTCTGTTCGGAAAGCGGTCGCTATAAAGGCGCACTGCTTGGCCACGATTTTTATTGCATTCGAAATACACTTGCAGCATGTCAGTCAGTTGATTGTTATCCATGATTTGTTATTTAACAAAAAATAATACATTACAACGACAAAATGAATAAAAATACAAGAGAAACTGCGACACTGACGCTCAAATGACGTTTATTGCGTTTTGTATTCTGATTGTTTTCCCCGGCACACTTGAAAATTTTATGGTACTGTACGACTGCCTACATGCAATATTAATTTTTTTTTTTAAATATTTCTAAGTGTCCAAAAAACAAGTGAAGCATACTACTGCATGCAGAATTTCATCCTGAATCCAAATATGTAAAAATATACATCGTTGCTCTAAACAGTTGAAAAATATTTACGAACGGGCGATGTCAAAAGGTAGCTCTTGTCTTGCCATTTAAGAATATATATAGTTTGTTGGGTCTAAAATTTAAAACAACAGAGTTATGGGTTGCGGCGTTTTTTTTAGGAAACAGCTTGTATATATATATATATGGCACCAATGTGTCCGTGGAAGCAAGCAATGCTTATCGTACGGTTTATATTTATAAAATAAAAATTACTCGTGCTTTTTTTAAGCTTGAAAATCAGAAAAATGAGTAAAAAATTAAAGAAATCTTAAACGACTGGTTTATTATGGTAGAGCCATGCCTCCTTGGCTCCTTATATCGAGCCGCCACTGTCTGCTCCGAAGAGTTATACCAAGTAAGCCAACATACTTATCCCTTTTTTAAATTCTAGCTAGTTTTAAAGATAAAAATCACAAAATCACAATATCGTTGAAAGTACTAGCATTTAATTTAACATTATATTTTCAAGAAATTCAATTGTCAAATAAATATATTCCTCCTGAGATCAAGTGAAAATGAGAGCTTCTTCCCAATGTTTAATACATTACTCCCGAGACTGTAATTAGTAATTAATCAGACTGGTAATTAGTAATTCTCTAGTAAATGCCTCGGCAAATTATTTACACAAGATATTTTGGTTTAGATTCTATCAAGTAGCACAGCTATCAGACAAGCGGAGGCCACAAGCTCTGAATTTTCAAAAGAGCTGCAATATTTTTGGCATTTAAAATGGATAGTTTTGCTCTGTTGTGCCTATAGAAATTTCAAAATCTATATCAGTGCTATAGTAGTGTAAACTCACCTATCTGATATAGTTTCCACTATCTCTACAGGCACAATGAAACACAAACTCACAAATTGACGAAGAAAAGCAAATACAACTCACCTCCCAAGCAAATCGAACGTCCTGGGGCACGCCAGCCCACTTGCCTTGGAAGGGCCCGTACCTGGTGCCCTTGGGGACAACAGTGACAGCGAAGACACCAGAATCCCGGAACTCCAACTCCGCAGGCAACACATTACTGCCCAACATCATGTTGTGGGTCCGCAACGATGAGAAATCATTTGCCATCTTGAACCCGTTCATCTGCTCACTGAAGAACTTCCCAGAGTCGTTTAGGTACTTGCTGGGACAGGTCTCGCCGAGTAAGGCGTTGCCTTTCTCCTGGCCGTACAGGAGCTCGGCTGACTTGATGGACAGCTTGGGGTTCTTCTCGCTCGCCTGCAGGGAGCAGAGGCTGAGGAGACTTCCGGGCTCCTCCCGGTTGTTGTTGGCCTGGTCCGAAGCCAGGATGCACGCTACGGGGGAGATCTCAAGGCTCACACTGTTCTCGCTCTGTGGGGGCACCATAGTTGGTTCCATGGAACTCTCGTCCCCCGATATCTGCAGGTTCTGGGTCGATATTTCTAGTTCATCTTCACTTCCTTCTGCAACAAAAAGGGGAATTTAATAGAGGATCTTCTATGGCAGACTGACTTTACAGCAAACGTGGAAAGCTGTTCTTGTAAATAACAATATCTCGCTAGAAGCAAAAATAGGTCAGTAACAAGAATACCGACCTTAAAGAGATTTCTTATAGATCGAGTAATTTCCTCAACTGTCTGTTATCTTCGGTTACTAAGGTTTTTCCCAATTTATTCAAAATTTTCCCAGGATGATCATTTCTTCCCCAAGCCTAATCAAGTTTTTCTCGATTTAATAAAAATGTTCCCAGTTTAATACATTTCTATCTACTACTCAACAACGTTTATGCTTCACGACACTTTCCACAATTATATAAGTTTTTTCAAATTTAGTAATTTTTCGCTAGGTACTTACTATTGCAGTTGCTCCTGCATAAATAAAATACATGTTTTCTAAATAATATTTTCATCAACATATTGAGATTCTTCTCAACTTAGTATTTTGTCACGTAAAGAGTGCTCTTCTCAATTAATGGTTTATTCACTTTACGAGGCTTTCCTGACCTTCATACATTTTTTATCTAATACATGATTCCAACAGAAGGAAATGTCCGTTGGTCAGTGCAGCCAAGTCAGTGAGGTATTTCGCCATTTAATTTTGTAGCTTCTTTCAAGTTAACAAGTTCTTTCTTATGTCATCACTTATTTACAATTATTTTGGCATCCATAAAGGTAGCCCCAATTAATGAAGTTTTCTTCACAACTTACTAAAAGACTTCTGACATTAATAAGAATTTGCCCAACTTACTAATTGTTCACAACTTAACAGTCTTTCACACCTTAATGAGAAATTTGTCACTTTAATGTGTTCTTATCAACTCGATCATATATTTCGAGACTTGCTACTATTTTTGATGACCTTTTTTCCTTTTCTTAAGTTTTTCCAAAAGTTTAGTCTTAACACATTTTCCCACATTAGTGAAGTTCTTCACCACCCAGTAAAGTTTTTACCAACTCAGTTTTGTGTTTTTGACTTAATAACTGTACTGCTCAATGAAGTTTTCAACTTACTATATTTTTTCGAATTAGTAGCTTTCACTAGTTTTCCTATAAATGAAGCGTTTCCCACTTCTATGGAATTCCAACTCATGTCGTGGATGTTTCCAAACTTAATAGTGCATATCTTATAAAAAAACTTTTCTTATCAAAAGCCTTTCCACACTTAAACAGTTTTTCACCATTGCATACAATTATTCTCATTCTAGTGAAGTTTTTATCAACTTAACGAAGCGCTATCTGGCTTAATAATGTTTTATCACTTACTACAATTTTCAACTTAAAACAGTGTAGGTACCTAATTAATGGTTATTCACCAATTAAGAGTTTCCACACTACAACGAAGTGTTTCCCACAATCATAATTTTTCACCACACAATCACTACTTCTATTTCCAAAATATTTTTCTTCATTTAACAATCCTACACCATGTTGCTACCTTAGTGCCATTTTGACTATCCAAAGAAATTTTGCTAATAAAGTTTTCACCACCCAGTGAGATTCTTATTAACCAGGCGTTTCCAGACTTGTTTATAACAATTCAATGACCACGTTAACAACTACGGTAGTCGTTAACCCCTAACAAGGGAACTCTTCCTCAGTTTCAACGGGCAAGGCTAGCCACCTACCCGGCTTTAAGGGTAAGGAGAGCTCATAGAACCACTTTATGATTAAAACAGGCCACTGGCCTATAAAAAGAGGAAGAAGAATGAAGATTTTTCTCAAATAACAGTTATTCCATTCACCGTTTAAAAGAATTTTCACTGCTTTACACAATGTTCCTACATTAATGACATTTTTCAATACCCAATGCACTTTCGCAGCTTCCAATGGAATATGATATTTCCCGACTTGTCTTCACCCATTTAATAAACATTTTTCAATTTCACACAGTTTACCCATATTATTCAAATTTTTCATTAAGTGGAGTTTTGCAACACCCCATAAAGTTTTCATCTACCAGTGAAATTAGTATTATCACGAGGTATTTTTCGAAATTAGTAAAAAATTTTCACTACCCAATGAAATTTTGCAACGCCCAATGGAGTTTTCACCACTCAATGAAGTCCTTATTCTCTTACGCAGATATTTTTAGACATGTTTTAGCCCTTTAATGACCATTTTCCAATTTCATACAATTTTTCACAAATTAACACTCACCGTTTAGAAGTTGTACACTACTCCGTACAATTCTCTCATATTGGCAAAAATGTTTGCTACTCAGCGAAGTTATGCAACCCCAATAAAGTCTACGCCACCTTAATAACTTACGGCGGGATTTAACAATTTAATGGACATTTTTCAATCTCATACAATTTTTCTCCTCAAGTAATGGTTCCACTCACCGTTTAAAAAGAGTTGTTCACTACGTCACACAATTTTCCCATATTAGTGAGTTATTTCATTACCCAGTGAAGTTTTGCGACACCCCATAAAGTTTTGATCACCCAGTCAAGTTGTTATTATACCGAGGTGTATTTCTACATTAATGAAAATGTTCATTACCCAGTGAAGCTTGGCAACACCCAATAAAGTTTTCACCACCGATTGCAGTCTTTATTCTCTTACCGAGATGTTTCCCAGCGTGTTTTTAACCATTTAATGAACATTTTTCAATTTCATACAATTTTTCACAAATTAACAATTCCACTCACCGGTTAGGAGTTGTTCACTACTTTATACGACTTTCCCATATTGGTAAAAAAAAATTAACTAGTGAAGTTATGCAACCCCAAGAAAGTTTTCACCACTAAGTCAAGTTTGTATTATACGAACCCGTTTCCAGATTTTTTTTAAACCGTCTTAACAGTTTCGGTTTCATATTTTTTTTCAAAATAAGAGTTGTTCCATTCATAACTTAAAATAAGCCGTTTACTACTTGTCCCATAGTAAAATTTTTCACCCAGTGAAGTTCACTAAACCCAATGAAGTTTTCACCACCCAGCGAAGTTCTAATAACTTACAAAGATGTATATCGGTCCGTTTTTAACCATTTAATGAACATTTTTCAATTTCATACAATTTTTCACAAATTAACAATTCCACTCACCGTTTAGGAGGTGTTCACTACTTTATACGATTTTCCCATATTGGTAAAAAAAAATTAACTGGTGAAGTTATGCAACCCCAAGAAAGTTTTCACCACTAAGTCAAGTTTGTATTATACGAACCCGTTTCCAGATTTTTTTTAAACCGTCCAACAGTTTCGGTTTCATATTTTTTTCAAAATAAGAGTTGTTTCATTCATAACTTAAAATAAGTCGTTTACTACTTGTCCCATAGTAAAATTTTTCACCCAGTGAAGTTCACTAAACCCAATGAAGTTTTCACCACCCAGCGAAGTTCTAATAACTTACAAAGATGTATATCGGTCCGTTTTTAACCATTTAATGAACATTTTTCAATTTCATACAATTTTTCACAAATTAACACTCACCGTTTAGAAGTTGTACACTACTCCGTACAATTCTCTCATATTGGCAAAAATGTTTGCTACTCAGCGAAGTTATGCAACCCCAATAAAGTCTACGCCACCTTAATAACTTACGGCGGGATTTAACAATTTAATGGACATTTTTCAATCTCATACAATTTTTCTCCTCAAGTAATGGTTCCACTCACCGTTTAAAAAGAGTTGTTCACTACGTCACACAATTTTCCCATATTAGTGAGTTATTTCATTACCCAGTGAAGTTTTGCGACACCCCATAAAGTTTTGATCACCCAGTCAAGTTGTTATTATACCGAGGTGTATTTCTACATTAATGAAAATGTTCATTACCCAGTGAAGCTTGGCAACACCCAATAAAGTTTTCACCACCGATTGCAGTCTTTATTCTCTTACCGAGATGTTTCCCAGCGTGTTTTTAACCATTTAATGAACATTTTTCAATTTCATACAATTTTTCACAAATTAACAATTCCACTCACCGTTTAGGAGTTGTTCACTACTTTATACGACTTTCCCATATTGGTAAAAAAAAATTAACTAGTGAAGTTATGCAACCCCAAGAAAGTTTTCACCACTAAGTCAAGTTTGTATTATACGAACCCGTTTCCAGATTTTTTTTAAACCGTCTTAACAGTTTCGGTTTCATATTTTTTTTCAAAATAAGAGTTGTTCCATTCATAACTTAAAATAAGTCGTTTACTACTTGTCCCATAGTAAAATTTTTCACCCAGTGAAGTTCACTAAACCCAATGAAGTTTTCACCACCCAGCGAAGTTCTAATAACTTACAAAGATGTATATCGGTCCGTTTTTAACCATTTAATGAACATTTTTCAATTTCATACAATTTTTCACAAATTAACAATTCCACTCACCGTTTAGGAGGTGTTCACTACTTTATACGATTTTCCCATATTGGTAAAAAAAAATTAACTGGTGAAGTTATGCAACCCCAAGAAAGTTTTCACCACTAAGTCAAGTTTGTATTATACGAACCCGTTTCCAGATTTTTTTTAAACCGTCCAACAGTTTCGGTTTCATATTTTTTTCAAAATAAGAGTTGTTTCATTCATAACTTAAAATAAGTCGTTTACTACTTGTCCCATAGTAAAATTTTTCACCCAGTGAAGTTCACTAAACCCAATGAAGTTTTCACCACCCAGCGAAGTTCTAATAACTTACAAAGATGTATATCGGTCCGTTTTTAACCATTTAATGAACATTTTTCAATTTCATACAATTTTTCACAAATTAACACTCACCGTTTAGAAGTTGTACACTACTCCGTACAATTCTCTCATATTGGCAAAAATGTTTGCTACTCAGCGAAGTTATGCAACCCCAATAAAGTCTACGCCACCTTAATAACTTACGGCGGGATTTAACAATTTAATGGACATTTTTCAATCTCATACAATTTTTCTCCTCAAGTAATGGTTCCACTCACCGTTTAAAAAGAGTTGTTCACTACGTCACACAATTTTCCCATATTAGTGAGTTATTTCATTACCCAGTGAAGTTTTGCGACACCCCATAAAGTTTTGATCACCCAGTCAAGTTGTTATTATACCGAGGTGTATTTCTACATTAATGAAAATGTTCATTACCCAGTGAAGCTTGGCAACACCCAATAAAGTTTTCACCACCGATTGCAGTCTTTATTCTCTTACCGAGATGTTTCCCAGCGTGTTTTTAACCATTTAATGAACATTTTTCAATTTCATACAATTTTTCACAAATTAACAATTCCACTCACCGTTTAGGAGTTGTTCACTACTTTATACGACTTTCCCATATTGGTAAAAAAAAATTAACTAGTGAAGTTATGCAACCCCAAGAAAGTTTTCACCACTAAGTCAAGTTTGTATTATACGAACCCGTTTCCAGATTTTTTGTAAACCGTCTTAACAGTTTCGGTTTCATATTTTTTTTCAAAATAAGAGTTGTTCCATTCATAACTTAAAATAAGTCGTTTACTATTCTCCTTAGTATAGAATTTCGGCTTAGACCGCGTCGTATTTGTATATGAACACCCAGCATTTTCTGGCTTAATGTGCCTTGCACCTTGTGAAGTCGAGCAAAAACCCGCGCGATGGCCATGCTCTCTGGTGGCTCGTGTTGTTTGAGTATCTTGAGAACGAGGATACTTAGGCAGATTTGGCCGTTTTGCTGTTTGTGCATCCATATTCACTAACGTTTCGCAAGACCTTGCAGCTTGCATCATCAGAGTGAAAGTCGCACTAAGAACCGAAGGTCGGTGTGGAGCTATTTATAGTCCTCTGTGCCAGGCGCGCGGAGTGGCGTAACGCTGGCTCTGGTTGGTCGTCCGAGTGCAACGTAATCCGTGGGGCGTGGCCGTATGACGCACAGTGGTTGTAATGCTTTAGATCGTGTATCACAGGGGTCCACGTTTTACTAAGTTTAAAGCCATCTTCTCTGTTGATATTATTTGGATGTTTTTCTATTTCTATGGCTTCACGT
The DNA here is from genome assembly GCA_940337035.1 of Agriotes lineatus. Classification (NCBI taxonomy): domain Eukaryota; kingdom Metazoa; phylum Arthropoda; class Insecta; order Coleoptera; family Elateridae; genus Agriotes; species Agriotes lineatus. The sequence continues at coordinate 17,958 of CALNHX010010710.1, read as the reverse complement.
ATCACTCGCGGGAAGTAATGAGGTATTCTGGCTAGTACTCTGGCATGCTCAAATTCTAAAGTGTGCCCATTTGTAAATGTATGCTCAGCTACGGCTGATTTTGTGATGCGTTTGTGTTTGCAATCGCCTTTATGTTCTTGGAGTCTTAGATCAACGGAACGACCAGTCTGTCCAATGTAACTCGAGCCGCAGGAACAAGGAATGCGATAGAAAGAAAACACACACGGACAGATATCTAAATGCTGACTCACACCATCATCCAATGCAGAAGGCAACAGTTCTCCAGACTCTGGCGACAAGAGCCGTTCGTATCTCAGACGAAGAAAATCTAGAGAGAGAAAAGCTACATCTGTTTGACTCTTTACAAAGGAACGGATACACAACTACCGCCATACGAAAAGCACTAGAAAAGACTATGACAAAGAAGGCTAAAGAAGAATCTCCACCTCTGGAAGGCTTAGCATTTCTACCTTTCGTTAAAGGCTCAACTGATAAGATAGGACGTGTCCTGCAACGATGCAACATCAAAACTGTGTTCACGAGCAAGGAAACTTTGGGCAACGGCTTCAGATCGGTAAAAGACAAGATTCCAAGTTTAAAAACCGCTGGCGTATATCGCATTCCTTGTTCCTGCGGCTCGAGTTACATTGGACAGACTGGTCGTTCCGTTGATCTAAGACTCCAAGAACATAAAGGCGATTGCAAACACAAACGCATCACAAAATCAGCCGTAGCTGAGCATACATTTACAAATGGGCACACTTTAGAATTTGAGCATGCCAGAGTACTAGCCAGAATACCTCATTACTTCCCGCGAGTGATACGTGAAGCCATAGAAATAGAAAAACATCCAAATAATATCAACAGAGAAGATGGCTTTAAACTTAGTAAAACGTGGACCCCTGTGATACACGATCTTAAGCATTACAACCACTGTGCGTCATACGGCCACGCCCCACGGATTACGTTGCACTCGGACGACCAACCAGAGCCAGCGTTACGCCACTCCGCGCGCCTGGCACAGAGGACTATAAATAGCTCCACACCGACCTTCGGTTCTTAGTGCGACTTTCACTCTGATGATGCAAGCTGCAAGGTCTTGCGAAACGTTAGTGAATATGGATGCACAAACAGCAAAACGGCCAAATCTGCCTAAGTATCCTCGTTCTCAAGATACTCAAACAACACGAGCCACCAGAGAGCATGGCCATCGCGCGGGTTTTTGCTCGACTTCACAAGGTGCAAGGCACATTAAGCCAGAAAATGCTGGGTGTTCATATACAAATACGACGCGGTCTAAGCCGAAATTCTATACTAAGGAGAATAATTCGAGTAACCGCGAAAGCCTCAAACAGTACAAGTCGTTTACTACTTGTCCCATAGTAAAATTTTTCACCCAGTGAAGTTCACTAAACCCAATGAAGTTTTCACCACCCAGCGAAGTTCTAATAACTTACAAAGATGTATATCGGTCCGTTTTTAACCATTTAATGAACATTTTTCAATTTCATACAATTTTTCACAAATTAACAATTCCACTCACCGTTTAGGAGTTGTTCACTACTTTATACGACTTTCCCATATTGGTAAAAAAAAATTAACTAGTGAAGTTATGCAACCCCAAGAAAGTTTTCACGACTAAGTCAAGTTTGTATTATACGAACCCGTTTCCAGATTTTTTTTAAACCGTCTAACAGTTTCGGTTTCATATTTTTTTCAAAATAAGAGTTGTTTCATTCATAACTTAAAATAAGTCGTTTACTACTTGTCCCATAGTAAAATTTTTCACCCAGTGAAGTTCACTAAACCCAATGAAGTTTTCACCACCCAGCGAAGTTCTAATAACTTACAAAGATGTATATCGGTCCGTTTTTAACCATTTAATGAACATTTTTCAATTTCATACAATTTTTCACAAATTAACAATTCCACTCACCGTTTAGGAGGTGTTCACTACTTTATACGATTTTCCCATATTGGTAAAAAAAAATTAACTGGTGAAGTTATGCAACCCCAAGAAAGTTTTCACCACTAAGTCAAGTTTGTATTATACGAACCCGTTTCCAGATTTTTTTTAAACCGTCTAACAGTTTCGGTTTCATATTTTTTTCAAAATAATAGTTGTTTCATTCATAACTTAAAATAAGTCGTTTACTACTTGTCCCATAGTAAAATTTTTCACCCAGTGAAGTTCACTAAACCCAATGAAGTTTTCACCACCCAGCGAAGTTCTAATAACTTACAAAGATGTATATCGGTCCGTTTTTAACCATTTAATGAACATTTTTCAATTTCATACAATTTTTCACAAATTAACAATTCCACTCACCGTTTAGGAGGTGTTCACTACTTTATACGATTTTCCCATATTGGTAAAAAAAATTAACTAGCGAAGTTATGCAACTCCAATAAAGTTTTCACCACTAAGTCAAGTTCGTATTATACGAAGCCGTTTCCAGATTTGTTTTAAACCGTCTAACAGTTTCAGTTTCATATTTTTTTCAAAATAAGAGTTGTTCCATTCATAACTTAAAATAAGTCGTACTACTTGTCCCACAGTAAAATTTTTCACCCAGTGAAGTTCACTAAACCCAATGAAGTTTTCACCACCCAGCGAAGTTTTAATAACTTACAAAGATGTATATCGGCCCGTTTTTAACCATTTAAGGGACGTTCTTCAATGTCAAACAATTTTTCACTTCAAATTAACACTTTCGCTCACCGTTTAAAAGAAGTTGTCCACTACGATACAGATTTTTTTCAAATTAGTAAATTATTTCACTGTCCAGTGAAGTTTTGCAACAGTCAATGAAGCTTTCACTACCCACTGAAGTTCTTATCAAGTTACCAAGGTGTTTTCCAATTTGCTTTTAACCATTTAATAAAGATCTTTTAATTTGATGCCATTTCTCTTAAATTAACAGTTGTTCCATCCATCGCTTAAAAAAAGAGTTTTGCACTACGTTACACAATATTAACATATTAGTAACCTTTGTCACTACCCAGTGAAGTTTTGCAACAATCAATGAAGCTTTCAACACTCAGTGAAATTCCTATTAACTTGCCGAGGTGTATCCCAACTATATTTTTAACGAAGATTTCTCTACTTTATTAAAATTTTCCCAAATTAACGGTTATTCTATTCACAACTGAAAATGAGTTTTTCACTAATTTACACAATCTTCCTATATCAGTAAAATGTTTCATCACCCACTCAAGTTTTTGCAACACCCAATGAGGTTATCACAACCCAGTGAAGCTCTTAATAACTTACAGAGATGTTTTCCATCGTTTTTCAGTCATTTACTAGAAATTTTTCAATTTCCTACAATTTTACTCAAATTAGCAGTTCCACTCACCGTTTAAAACGAATTATGCACTACTTCACACAATTTTCCCATATTTATAAAATTTTTCACTACTCACCGAAGTTTTGCAATATCTAATGAACTTTTCACCACCCAGAAAAGTTCTTAGTAACTTATCAAAATGTTTATAAAACTCTTTGTAAAAAATTTAATCAAAAATTTTAAATTTTATACATTTTTTCCAAAGTATCAGTTTGTGTTTCATTCACCGCTAGAAGTGCTTTGGATTTTTCAGTACTTATGAACTTACCGATGTGTTTCCGGACTTGTTTTTGAATTTCATACAATTTTTCTCAAATTAACAATTGTTCCATTCACGGTTTAGGGGTTTTTCACTACTTCACACATTTCCCATATTAGGGAAACTGTCACTACCCAATTAAGTTTTGCAATAACCGATAGGGTTTTTACCACCCAGTGAAGTTCTTAATAACCTACAGAGATGTTTCCCGGCGCATTTATAACCATTTAGTAAACATTCGTCAATTTCATGCTTTTTCTCAAATTAACAGTGCCACTCATCGTTTACTACTTCACACAATTTTCCCATATTAATGAAATTTTTCACTACTGGGCGAAATTTTGCAACACCAATGAACTTTTCACCACCCAATCAAGTTTTCTAATACCCGAGCTGCTTCAATTTCATACAATTTTCAAATTAACCAATGAAGGTGTTGTTAACTACTTCAAACAATTTTAACAATTTTCCCATATTAGGGAAATTGTTCACTATCCAGCAACGTTTTACAACACTCAATAAAGTTTTATCGCCCAGGAAAGTTCTTATAAACTTATCAAAATGTTTCCGAACTTATTTTTAATCATTTAATGAAAACATTTCCCAAATTACCAGTTTATGTTTCATTCACCGCTAAAAGTGCTTGGCGTTTTTCAGTACTCGCACAATTTTCCCAAATTTCAAAAATTACTGAAAATCTTTATTAAGAATTTACCGATGTGTTTCCAGATTTGTTTTAACCATTTAATGAAGAATTTTTAATTTGATACAATTCTTCTCAAATTAAGAACTGTTCCACTCACCGCTAAAAGAAGTTATTCACTACTTCGCACAATTTTCCCATACTAGGGTAAATTTTCACTACTAAGTTCAGTTTTGCAACACCCAATTAAGTTTTAACTACACGGTGACGGTATTAGCTTGATTTCATACAATTTTTCAAAAATTTACATGTTCCTTTAACCCGTTAAAGGGTTTTAAACATTACACGTAGTTTTTCACCACCTAATAATTTTTTTCTCAACTAAACCAAGTTGATAATTAATTACCATATAGTAGTTTTTCCGCACTTAAATGAGAATTTTCTTAGTTCTTGTTTCACACATTTTTTTCCGCTTAGTGAAGTGTTCGTGATACGCTTTCAACTTGATATTGCTTCCACGTAAAGTTTGTTCCGACTTATCAATTTTATTTCCCAATTTAACGATAATTCTCCACTTCACTTAGTAGTTTTGCCAACCAATTGAATTGTTTCGCACCTAAAGTTTTTCACCAACATCAATCCTGTCAAGTCAATGTAACTCCAACGCAATGAATGTTTTATCGTCTATCAAATTTTATTCGCTGTAAGCGTTCTTCTGAACTAAATGAAGATTTTCACAACTCAATCCAAGTCTTTTCCATACTAACAGTTCTTCATCATTTACTAGTAGTTCATTCCATTAAAGCTCAACGAAGCTTTTCTTCACTTAATCGAGTTTTTCAACACGTAATAATTTTTTCGATATTATTTAAGTTTTGCCCTATTAAATGAAGTTTTCCTCGTGTTACTAGTTCTTCCCAACTTACTGCAGCTTTTTGCCACAACACTACTTGCACGGCTTCAACCAGCGATTCCATAATAGGTCCCACAGATGTAGTAGTGCCAACTAAGGCGCGAGTCCTATGCAATGTAGTCCAAACCGTAAGCGGATTTCCTACAGATAGAAAAGCATTCCGTTTCCAACTCTATCTAAATGAAGTGGTTAATTTAGGAGTAAAATAGTAACCACCAGGCGACCGCAGCGACCGCGCTATCTTTCGCCTATCTCCATCCAGTTAATAGTGCGTTATCTGTCTCATTTAATTTCTTAAACGCTGTAACGAGCAGCGTTATCTGGTGTCTAATTTTAATCATTATAAATTAGCGGGCAGCTTGTTTATGGCTGTGATACCAGAATATTCCTCTACGAATTCCAATCGGTTTAGCTCCTTTATTACAGAATCTCCAAGTCTAAGTAGGACATACACACAAACATTTCAGTTAGTCTAAGACTATCTTTTGAAAAGGTTAGAATGGTTAGATGAAGATGCAGATTTTATAAATGTGACTTATATTAACATATAGCAGGAAAAAACGGTAGAAAATTGCAAAAAAAAAATAGGTGCAAACAAATAAAAAATCGGGAAAAAACAAAAACGCATAATCTCAACACGTCTCAACAGTTTCCAAAAGTAGCATTTGTATATAGGCAACATTAAAGTCTCAAACATTTTATTATTAAAAAAGTAAAGCGCTGTTTGAATTTCTGGGCTTGAATAATAATAATTAATCTAATTTAATGTGCTTTGTTCGCACTTACAAAATAGCTTTCGTTTTCATACAACAGAAGCAGAACAAACGCTCAAAACACTGTAAAAATAAATGTATTCTTGAGCTAGTCCAAATTTATCGCTATTATCTATAATATGCCGGAAACGAACGCTTTTGATAAGTATCTCCACATAAAAAACAAAAGAAATTTTAAAATTCTCACCATTTAGACCATTATTTTGATTTGGCAGAGACCTGACCTTTGACTAACTGGATTATTATCAACGTTTGTCACTTTCTCCGTTTAGAAGTTGTTCACTACTCCGTACAATTCTCTCATATTGTCAAAAATGTTTGCTACTCAGCGAAGTTATGCAACCCTAATAAAGTCTACGCCACCTTAATAACTTACGGCGGGATTTAACCATTTAATGGACATTTTTCAATCTCATACAATTTTTCTCCTCAAGTAACGGTTCCACTCAACGTTTAAAAAGAGTTGTTCATTACGTTACACAATTTTCCCATATTAGTGAATTATTTCATTACCCAGTGAAGTTTTGCAAAACCCAATCAAGTTTTCACTACCCACAGAAATTCTCATTGCCTTATCAAGGTACTTCCCGACTTGTTTTTAACCATTAAATTTGACCATATTACTGACATTTTTCACTACGTGAAGTTTGGGACACCCCATAAAGTTTTGATCACCCAGTCAAGTTGTTATTATACCGAGGTGTATTTCTACATTAATGAAAATGTTCATTACCCAGTGAAGCTTGGCAACACCCAATAAAGTTTTCACCACCGATTGCAGTCTTTATTCTCTTACCGAGATGTTTCCCAGCGTGTTTTTAACCATTTAATGAACATTTTTCAATTTCATACAATTTTTCACAAATTAACAATTCCACTCACCGTTTAGGAGTTGTTCACTACTTTATACGATTTTCCCATATTGGTAAAAAAAATTAACTAGCGAATTTTAATCATTATAAATTAGCGGGCAGCTTGTTTATGGCTGTGATACCAGAATATTCCTCTACGAATTCCAATCGGTTTAGCTCCTTTATTACAGAATCTCCAAGTCTAAGTAGGACATAAACACAAACATTTCAGTTAGTCTAAGACTATCTTTTGAAAAGGTTAGAATGGTTAGATGAAGATGCAGATTTTATAAATGTGACTTATATTAACATATAGCAGGAAAAAACGGTAGAAAATTGCAAAAAAAATATAGGTGCAAACAAATAAAAAATCGGGAAAAAACAAAAACGCATAATCTCAACACGTCTCAACAGTTTCCAAAAGTAGCATTTGTATATAGGCAACATTAAAGTCTCAAACATTTTATTATTAAAAAAGTAAAGCGCTGTTTGAATTTCTGGGCTTGAATAATAATAATTAATCTAATTTAATGTGCTTTGTTCGCACTTACAAAATAGCTTTCGTTTTCATACAACAGAAGCAGAACAAACGCTCAAAACACTGTAAAAATAAATGTATTCTTGAGCTAGTCCAAATTTATCGCTATTATCGATAATATGCCGGAAACGAACGCTTTTGATAAGTATCTCCACATAAAAAACAAAAGAAATTTTAAAATTCTCACCATTTAGACCATTATTTTGATTTGGCAGAGACCTGACCTTTGACTAACTGGATTATTATCAACGTTTGTCACTTTCTCCACCATATATTTGACTGAGAGAATAATCATTACATACGATTTGAGTGAGAGAATAATCATTACATACGAACTGTTGCCCTGACGACGTAACCTCATTACAAAATTGAATTAATACAACAACAAAAAAGCACAAAAGCTCAGATGATAATTGCTTGAAATAAACCCTGTACCTAGTGATGTAAATTACCCGGGTATTTATTTTTAGGGGTAAATACCCGGGGTATTTACCCGGGTAAATACCCAAAATGAGTATTTAAGCGGGTATTTATAGACTTATTTACAAATATTATAAAGTTAATCTAATCAGTATAATTGATTGGTAAGTGAAGGTGCTCTATGGGAATGTTATAAAAATGTTTAAGAAAATAGCTGAACTGAGAACATTTACTGCCCAAAATACCGGTGGGGACATACCTAACTCTACAGAACATGGCAATTCCATGAGTTGGAAAAGGTTCAAATACTATTTGCGATAAGAGCAACCGAAATGGAAAATGCAATAAATACTTTGGTAGCTGGGCAACAAGTAGCTATTGTACCTACTTGTTGCCTAGCTACCAAAGTAATTATTGCACTTTCCACTTCGGTTACTCTTATGGTCTTATGAACCTTTTCCAACTCATGGAATTGCCATGTTCTGTACAATTTTAGGCAACCTGTATACCGTGTGTCCACAGGAAGACGCACCATAGGGATAACCAAATAGAATAGAAAGATCGGCTAATGTTGTGATCGCCGGGAAGCTAAAACTTTGTTTTCTGGCTTCTGACTCGCCACTGTATGAAACAATATTGTTATAAATGGTACAAGAAAAGGGACGGTGGTCATAGCATTGGTTGATATTTATATTCTATTAGCATTATCTTATCTCTATGGTGCGTACTCCTGTGGACACACGGTATAACAGCAATGAGATAAAATTAATAAAAACAGAATTCAATGATTGAATAAGAAAGAGATGAACATAGAAACAAATATTTGAGTAGACTTGACGCTCATTTTAATTATGTCATATGTCAACTAAATATGCACACTAAAATAACTTTTTTGTACGGTTATCTCTTTCTTACTCAAGTATTATGTGCTTTTGTTTATGCTATCTCTTTGCTGTTGCATACTTATGATCCCATCGGTATACAGCGTAGTTTATATTATTTTGTGATATTGTTTGCCTTATTTAAGATTGTTTAATAATGTGTCTATAAGTATATATTAATATTAATGTTAATAAACATAAGGATTATTTTTCAAATTAATGTTATGTTCATTTTTCAAAAATGGAAACGAGTCAGAAAATAATGTACAAACAATTTAAATTATCCCAATCTTTCGAGTCAGCCATCACAATGTTGTTTGTAAACTCTAACAGGCGCAATTTATTGCATCTAACTGTTTATTTCCATAAATTTCGGCAGTTTTTTCTCGATAAACGATTAATTTACCGGGGTGAATGCTTATTCAATGTTATTTAAATTGTTATTTTACATAAAATATTCCAGTTCATTTATATGTAGTTTATTTATTAAGATAAGATTATGTGAGTAAAAGTTAGTTTAGCTTTCTAAATATTATAAATTTGATAATTACCCAGTTTTTAGGTATTTACCCGAGACAGGGGTAAATACCCAGGTAAATACCCATTTATAAATACCCTACCCACTGGGTATTTACCTGACCCACATCACTACCTGTACCAACATAGCACAGTTTGTTTATTGTAATTGCACCTTGATAAAACATGTCCTTCAGGTTTTCGATCGTTGTTCAGATTATCTCGAATTAAAGTGCACATACAATACAATAACAAATAAAAAAAAATTATTATCCTTATTGAGCTTGCTGAGTACACAAATAGATCAATCAGTCGTCATCCTTATCGTCTACCTTGTTGGAAACACCCCCACTGTAGGAACATTATGGCATTAAGACCTCACGGTTGCCAAAGCCGCATTGGAGGGTTTGAAATCAGATTTTCTGGCTTAGAGCAGCACTACCTCTACTGCTAATCACTCGGTATTAAAGCTAAAATCCAGACAAACTTAGTGAATTATTTTTAATTAAAAAAACCTGATCGAATTAATTGAAAATGCTAAAGTATTTCTAAAGACATGAGTAGAAGAGGGCGAGAAATCCCCCACTCCTTTTAATTCGATTAAGCCACGCCCCTTTAATTCGCGGATTCGCGGTTTAATTCGCGGATTTATTCGCGGATTTCGCGGTTTTATTCGCGGATTGACCTAATTAATTTCGCGGTTTGATCTAATTAATTTCGCGGTTTGATCTAATTAATCACATATGAAGTTTGATATGTAATTTACATATGTGCTACTGATTAAATTACGCATTAGATTTTTTAATTTGCTTCTGGAATTACACGGCGGCCATCTTGGATTTCTGGCGGGAATATTTGAAATTTGAATTTTTACCGATTTTTTCTAAGTTTAATTTTTTGAATTTGAATTTCCCGGGGGTGTCGGCCATCTTGGTGCGCGCGCACTTCTCACGGCGGTTGTTTTTAATTTTGAATTTTTGCGGAAATATTTGAATTTCAAACTGGTAGATCTATTTCGCTCTTCGAAGCTGCTGTCTCTCTCTTGCATTCACTCGTGGAAATATTTAAATTTAAAAAATCTATTTGCGGCGGACCCGAGTGGGAATCGAACCCTAGTTTTCTGGTTAACAGTCTTAGCACCTTACCGTTGTGCTATCGAGGCGACTTGGAAATATAGGATTTGAACAAGACGTCATTTCGCAGCTGTGCCGTCACACCGTTCGAGTTGAAACAAATTATTTTTTCGAATATATAAAATATAAGAACGGAATTGTGCCGTCTAGGGCCTTAGAAACTTGTTAATAATTTTAAAAAATTGACTTTGTAACTAGTTTTGCTGTAATTAATTTAATATGAGTGACGCTATCTCACTCAGTCCCATTGATTTTCTACAGCTTTCTCTTTTCCATCCCGTTTGCTACCTATGCGTAATTACAAAAGACGTTATCGCTCCAGGCAGACTTTCTATTTAGCCGGCGATTGTGTAGGGCTTTTAACCGTTGCATAGAATTCCAAAGTTTTATATAACGTGCCTAAACAGGATTGTTTAGAAGACTGTAATTATAATTAGCATCGTAATGGAATGCACCAAGATTTAAATCAGCATGCATTGTTCGTCTGGATCGAGCAGTACGTACTCCAACGGTTTCTAGTCTTGCTTGGTTGACAGACGACAGAATGCACGGTTACCGGTCAGCGCAGCCAACGGCTTGGCGCTAAAATCCCTGTGACACAAAATCTAGTGGGATAAGCTTGCCTGGTTAATAAACCACTCTAGTTCGTATGATTTTTGTCGCTTTTAAAAATAAATAGACATTATTTTTTTCGTGCTTGAGTTTTATAATTACGCTGAGCCCTTTGTGGCTTGATTACGTCATGCCGAAGCCTGCTAGTTTAAAAATTAAATGGGGGATAAGAGGTAAAGCCAGATCGTAAATATAAAAACGAGTTACAAATTTGATTTTAATATATTCCTGAAATACTAAGTATGAAAAAGTCTTGGTTTTAAAGGTTTGAACATTGTACCACTTAGCTGTTCTAACATTATACTTCCATATACATATTATAAATAAATTTTAAATGTTATTTTCGACTGAGTTTTAGCTTCTTATAAATTACAACAGTGCCCTCGCCCATATAAAATAAGACATACGCATTAAATAAATGTTTTTATTGTATAAGAATGGTTGTCCCCCATAATTTTGAATAAAAATCACACAATTTCGTTGAAAAATGTTCTGTTTCACTTACAATTTTACAAAACTGACATCACGTTACTTGAAATTATACAAAAAACGACATTTTTAGCCAATAAGCGATAAAAAATACGACATCCCACATCATTTCACTTAAAAATTATCACGTTTCGTCTTACAAAACGCTTTATAATAAAGAAAATGATGTAAAAACAGTTGTAAGAGTTATTTCTAAGCATAATTTTGCAAATGTTGTACACTTTTTCTCTAACTTGTGGCAGTTTTAGCAAGATTTGAATAAAAAACAGCCATTTCTGCAGCAATTTTAGTAAGATCTGAATAAAAACATGCAATTTCCAAAGCATTTCGTTTAAAATGTTAGAAAATCGACATCATCTCCCATGAAAATTTATAAAAATCGGCATCTTGTCACATTAAATTCTGTAAAAACGACAAAAACAATATTTTTTTCACAACTTTCATTGAAAAATAGTAAAATTTTACGAAAATACGTCTGTGCTGGCGACAAATGAAAATAAATTTGAATAGAAACACGCAAAAATTACGAAAAGACGTATGTGTTGACCCCCCAAAGTAACAAAAATTTGAATACGGAACCCTATTTTATAAGTAAACGTCTGAAATTGTGTCATTATATCGATAAAAACTGCATTTTAGTTTAAAAAATTCCAATATAAATGCAAACGGAGGAAAATAAAAACGCAATTAACCACAAAGTAACATAATTTTGAATAAAAAAACACAATTTCGTTGGAAAAATGTTCTGTTTCACTTAAAATTTTACAAAAACTGACATGTCACTTGAAATTATACAAAAAACGACATTTTTATCCAATAAGCGATAAAAAAATACGCCGTCTCACATAAATTTTAGAAAATCGACAGCATCTCCCATGAAAATTTATAAAAATCGGCATCTTGTCACATTAAATTCTGTAAAAACGACAAAAACAATATTTTTTTTACAACTTTCATTGAAAAATAGTAAAATTTTACGAAAATACGTCTGTGCTGGCGGCAAATGAAAATAAATTTGAATAGAAACACGCAAAAATTACGAAAAGACGTATGTGTGGACCCCCCAAAGTAACAAAAATTTGAATAAAATCACACAATCATACAGCATCTCACATAAATTTTCGCAAATATCGACATCATGTCACATAAATTATACAAAAACTGTCATCACGTCACTTGAAATTATACAAAAAACGATATTTTATTCAACACACGATGAAAATTGAACAAAAATCACGCAATTACAAGCCATCTCACATAAATTTTCACAAAAATCGACATCATGTTACATAAACTATGCATAATTTTGCAAATGTTTTACACTTTTTATAAAATGCATCGCTCAAAATTAAAAGAAATAGCAATTTCGTTGAAAAAATCTACTACCACAATCATTTCGATAAACAAAATTCAAAAAATCTTATACTTTTGACGGAAATATATGTATGTTGACCACAAATTAACATAATTTTTAAATAAAAACGCGCAATTCGTTGAAAAAAATATTCTGACACCACCAAAACACGCAATTTCATTGAAAAATATATATATGTTGTCCACAAATTAACATAAAGTTGAATAAAAACACGTAATTTTGTTGAAAAAATGTTCCGGCCCCTTCATTTCACTTAAAATTTTACAAAACTGCCATCATAACACTTGAAATTATACAAAATATATGTATGTTGATCACAAATTAACATAAACCTGAATAAAACACACAATTTCGTTGAAAAATTTGCAAATGTTTTACACTTTTTTATAAAATGTATCGCACAAAATTAAAAGAAATCACAATTTTCTAAATTATATCACGCTATTATGAAATCGTAGATTGATTTTTTGAAATTTTACACTTTGTAACTGTAAAATAACTACAAATACTAATATTTTAGCTTTAGACTTTGTAATTATTGCAGATTCGAGAAAAAAAAACAAAGCAGAGTGGAAATAAAAAACATAAACACTTTGTAATAAACAAATATATTGTTCTTATTTCTTATAATACTTAATAATATAAATATAAATGTACAGCAGAATGTCTTATTTCTAAAAATTCGCTAGCAATTTACAAAACTGTAGTTTGAGGTGCACGACATTTCAAATTAAAAAGACTGCAAGTAATAAAATCAGAAATTCATTGTGTAATTTTAAAGTTTAAGATGCACCCAATCTAGAATTCCCTTCGTTTTTGGTGTTGATGACATCTGCCTTAGAGGCATTTTTCTAACGACCCTTTTTTGGAGGCGTTTCCTTATCGGCGTTCTTCTGACTGAACCTTTTTGATGTGGACTTGGATGAGTAGAGGGTGTTTTTAATTTATATTCTAAATCGGACTCGCAGTTATCAGTTTCCATTTCGGTTTTTCCTGTAGTATCAGTCGGGGTTGGCTTCTTTTGCTGTTTAGGTTTAGCTAGCAGCACATTAGCAACGTTAAGGTCTTTGATGTACTCAGCAAACTGTAGGCGTCCGGGTGGATTAATAGTTTTTCGAGGCCGCAGAGTGTCATGAATTAAATCGACTATGTTAGACGCCGGTAAAATTTCACCCTTTATAGTAACGGTGCCCTTGTGATCCCAGCTCACATCGCTTGAGGTACTCAAAATGCGTAGGAAAACTTCAGCTTTTTTCTTAAAAGTTTTGGGAAGTGTAGATAAAATAACGGCATTTGATAGGCTGTCACTGGTTGTTTCAATAGGTATTTTGATTGGCTGCCGCGCCTGGTTTGTGAAATGAAGGAATCGTTGTAAAACCTGATTGTACTGGATCCATTTATCGTGATCAGTTAATTTGGAGTTTAAAACTTTTTGCATTTCGTCATCAAGCTGTGATAATATATTTTTCTCCGCATCATTGCCAGCCTTAAGACGTTGGACAAATTCCGGCGATACAATCAACATCTTCCGCTCTTTGTCCATTTTAGTCGAAAAGGAGCTCAGTCGTTTGTTCTAGTAGAGCCGTCGTGAATAAACTAGCTTAAAATCAAGACTTTCATAATAAATATATAAAAAAAATATGACAGGTACGGGAATCGAACCCGTATTCTCTCTCGAGATCAGAACTTGAATCTGACGCCTTAACCATTCGGCCAACCTGCCTCCCTATATAAACGAGCACTCTCTGCATAATTAAGAAAACATATAGTTTAAAAAGCCTTCTGCATACAATTTCAAACAATATTTCATATAAATTAAGCCATGCACAAATTTCTAAATCGGTTTTGATATATATTTTATCGAAAGATTGGACCCTCAGCTACCGTTTTATTATTATTTGTCGAGATGCGTCATCGTTGATTTTACAAGAGCCAGCCTGTCTGCGATGTGACGTAGGTAATGTATCCACCCCTTTTTATTTTAAAATTCTATAAAAACAGAGGCCCGACTGATGCCGCACTAACACGTTTTAAACCATTGTACTCTGTTACCTGATGCGGCAGCAGTTTGGACCTCTGATTTTATAGAATTTTAAAATAAAAAGGTATGGAGACATTACCTACGTCACATCGCAGACAGGCTGGCTCTTGTAAAATTCATCGATGACGCATCACGACAAATAATAAAACGGTAGCTGAGGGTCCAATCTTTCGATAAAATATATATCGAAACCTGATTAAGAAATTTGTGCATGGCTTAATTTATATGAAATATTGTTTGAAATTGCATGCAGAAGGCTATTTAAACTATATGTTTTCTTAATTATGCAGAGAGTGCTCGTTTATATAGGGAGGCAGGTTGGCCGAATGGTTAAGGCGTCAGATTCAAGTTCTGATCTCGAGAGAGAATACGGGTTCGATTCCCGTACCTGTCATATTTTTTTTATATATTTATTATGAAAGTCTTGATTTTAAGCTAGTTTATTCACGACGGCTCTACTAGAACAAACGACTGAGCTCCTTTTCGACTAAAATGGACAAAGAGCGGAAGATGTTGATTGTATCGCCGGAATTTGTCCAACGTCTTAAGGCTGGCAATGATGCGGAGAAAAATATATTATCACAGCTTGATGACGAAATGCAAAAAGTTTTAAACTCCAAATTAACTGATCACGATAAATGGATCCAGTACAATCAGGTTTTACAACGATTCCTTCATTTCACAAACCAGGCGCGGCAGCCAATCAAAATACCTATTGAAACAACCAGTGACAGCCTATCAAATGCCGTTATTTTATCTACACTTCCCAAAACTTTAAGAAAAAAGCTGAAGTTTTCCTACGCATTTTGAGTACCTCAAGCGATGTGAGCTGGGATCACAAGGGCACCGTTACTATAAAGGGTGAAATTTTACCGGCGTCTAACATAGTCGATTTAATTCATGACACTCTGCGGCCTCGAAAAACTATTAATCCACCCGGACGCCTACAGTTTGCTGAGTACATCAAAGACCTTAACGTTGCTAATGTGCTGCTAGCTAAACCTAAACAGCAAAAGAAGCCAACCCCGACTGATACTACAGGAAAAACCGAAATGGAAACTGATAACTGCGAGTCCGATTTAGAATATAAATTAAAAACACCATCTACTCATCCAAGTCCACATCAAAAAGGTTCAGTCAGAAGAACGCCGATAAGGAAACGCCTCCAAAAAAGGGTCGTTAGAAAAATGCCTCTAAGGCAGATGTCATCAACACCAAAAACGAAGGGAATTCTAGATTGGGTGCATCTTAAACTTTAAAATTACACAATGAATTTCTGATTTTATTACTTGCAGTCTTTTTAATTTGAAATGTCGTGCACCTCAAACTACAGTTTTGTAAATTGCTAGCGAATTTTTAGAAATAAGACATTCTGCTGTACATTTATATTTATATTATTAAGTATTATAAGAAATAAGAACAATATATTTGTTTATTACAAAGTGTTTATGTTTTTTATTTCCACTCTGCTTTGTTTTTTTTTTCTCGAATCTGCAATAATTACAAAGTCTAAAGCTAAAATATTAGTATTTGTAGTTATTTTACAGTTACAAAGTGTAAAATTTCAAAAAATCAATCTACGATTTCATAATAGCGTGATATAATTTAGAAAATTGTGATTTCTTTTAATTTTGTGCGATACATTTTATAAAAAAGTGTAAAACATTTGCAAATTTTTCAACGAAATTGTGTGTTTTATTCAGGTTTATGTTAATTTGTGATCAACATACATATATTTTGTATAATTTCAAGTGTTATGATGGCAGTTTTGTAAAATTTTAAGTGAAATGAAGGGGCCGGAACATTTTTTCAACAAAATTACGTGTTTTTATTCAACTTTATGTTAATTTGTGGACAACATATATATATTTTTCAATGAAATTGCGTGTTTTGGTGGTGTCAGAATATTTTTTTCAACGAATTGCGCGTTTTTATTTAAAAATTATGTTAATTTGTGGTCAACATACATATATTTCCGTCAAAAGTATAAGATTTTTTGAGTTTTGTTTATCGAAATGATTGTGGTAGTAGATTTTTTCAACGAAATTGCTATTTCTTTTAATTTTGAGCGATGCATTTTATAAAAAGTGTAAAACATTTGCAAAATTATGCATAGTTTATGTAACATGATGTCGATTTTTGTGAAAATTTATGTGAGATGGCTTGTAATTGCGTGATTTTTGTTCAATTTTCATCGTGTGTTGAATAAAATATCGTTTTTTGTATAATTTCAAGTGACGTGATGACAGTTTTTGTATAATTTATGTGACATGATGTCGATATTTGCGAAAATTTATGTGAGATGCTGTATGATTGTGTGATTTTATTCAAATTTTTGTTACTTTGGGGGGTCCACACATACGTCTTTTCGTAATTTTTGCGTGTTTCTATTCAAATTTATTTTCATTTGCCGCCAGCACAGACGTATTTTCGTAAAATTTTACTATTTTTCAATGAAAGTTGTAAAAAAAAATATTGTTTTTGTCGTTTTTTACAGAATTTAATGTGACAAGATGCCGATTTTTATAAATTTTCATGGGAGATGCTGTCGATTTTCTAAAATTTATGTGAGACGGCGTATTTTTTTATCGCTTATTGGATAAAAATGTCGTTTTTTGTATAATTTCAAGTGACATGTCAGTTTTTGTAAAATTTTAAGTGAAACAGAACATTTTTCCAACGAAATTGTGTTTTTTTATTCAAAATTATGTTACTTTGTGGTTAATTGCGTTTTTATTTTCCTCCGTTTGCATTTATATTGGAATTTTTTAAACTAAAATGCAGTTTTTATCGATATAATGACACAATTTCAGACGTTTACTTATAAAATAGGGTTCCGTATTCAAATTTTTGTTACTTTGGGGGGTCAACACATACGTCTTTTCGTAATTTTTGCGTGTTTCTATTCAAATTTATTTTCATTTGTCGCCAGCACAGACGTATTTTCGTAAAATTTTACTATTTTTCAATGAAAGTTGTGAAAAAAATATTGTTTTTGTCGTTTTTACAGAATTTAATGTGACAAGATGCCGATTTTTATAAATTTTCATGGGAGATGATGTCGATTTTCTAACATTTTAAACGAAATGCTTTGGAAATTGCATGTTTTTATTCAGATCTTACTAAAATTGCTGCAGAAATGGCTGTTTTTTATTCAAATCTTG
>CALNHX010010709.1:0-37926 GCA_940337035.1 Agriotes lineatus | reverse complement strand
GCATAGAGTTACTTGTTACAAATGGCGCTCGAATACTCAATCTCATTCTCTCAGCATCGGCAAAATAAAATGTACCGTAGAGCGGGGCTAAGTGAGCCATTTTTTTCTTGTTTTTCGTAATTTTATGAGTACAGGTTGAATATTTGATTGTGCTAATTTAAATGTAATTACTTTATAGTTTTACATATATGTTCGTAAAATAGTTTTTTGAAGAAGTTCTATGCAAATGTTTATATATTTTTTTAAAAAGTGGCCCACTTTATCTGCAGTGGCGGGAACCACCCTATTTAAAACCCATAGAACGACTCTTTTCGCCTGCCAAATGTGCAAAGTGAGCCACCAATATGCATTTCTAAAAAATATATTTAATAGGTATTCTCTTAACAAGTAACATAAAAGAAATAAAAAAACCGAATTTGCATTGCAAAAAATTTATGACATTTGTGAAACATTAGTTTTCATATTAAACTGATATCTACCTCGAATATGTTGCTTTAGTGTAATTTTTTCAACCATTTTATTATTGTCAGTGTCAATAACACATTCATCTCTTACTTGAGGGGCCGGCTCGCTTAACCCGCACTTGTTACAATTTTTGATTAACTTTGGAGTTTTATTGAAAATAAATATATTAGAACAAATATGGGATAGAATATATGATAACAACACTCCATAGAATGACTTGACTACGATACTGATTAAAACAAACTTACCGGTTTGATAATACAAGGGAGGTTTTCAACACTTTTCCAGACAAGCAAATATTCACATGCACGTTTTTTTATCGTTTCTGGTAACTAACCTAAATGCTCCGTTGGCAAATCGCGTCAAAGAGCGTCTCGGTCATCAGAAATATCGTTCAAACTACAAAAGCGCTGTTACCGTTGTTATAAAAATGTCAGTGTAATTAATTATAAACAACCGTATGTTTGGCTCATTTTATCCGCAATGGTTCACTTAGCCCCGCTCTACGGTACTTCTTTAAGAAAAATGTGGCAACGCTGTTTAAGTAAATATACCATGTATAGGGTTGTTGCTATGAAACATGAATAACATGCAATGGATTTTTTGCGCAATGTAGCAAATTCTAATGTTAACGTTTTCTTTGTAGTTTTTACAAAAATAATTTGAAATATTTTGCATATAAATAGAATATTTTGGGTGCAGGGTAATTAACGACGTAGTTTTAGATAGTATTTATGTCTACCTCATATATAAAGAATGAAGCATCAACTGCTAAATTTCGAGGACATCAGTTTTGTATTTGAACTGAAAATTTTAATTAATATTTCAATTTGTTATTAGTTGGTGAATGCCTACAACGTTGCCCACAAATAATGAGGTAGTTTTTTACCACCCTGTATATTAATATACATATATGAAATATCATTTCTCAGTTTGATATTAGCTAACTCTTTCTACAGCTAAGAATTTGGTTCAGAACTTCTAAAATATAAAAAAATGGATCGTCCATAAACTTGCGGTAACTCATCAAAAAATATATTTCTATCCTCTAGGAATCAGAAAGCTTTTGTAGCTTTCGGAGCTTACGAAAAATATTATCAAATCTCTTTTTCCACCATACACTAAATTTCGTGACTATTACAGTTTTTTTTAAATGTTGAATATATTTTTCTTGTTTCCTGAACTGTACTATTTTCTACATTATCTCTACACCATGGCATAACTACTCAAATACTGTTCTCAATTTTAACAAATTCATATTTTAAAAATACTAACCAGTATACATCCAGCTCGAGCACTAGCCATAGCAGTGACCACCCATTCTGCAATGTTGGGGGCCCAGATTCCAACCCTGTCCCCTTTCTCCACACCGAGAGCCATTAGACCAGCTGCCAACTTGTCCGCTTCATTTAAAACATCACGATAAGTCATCCGTTTGTTTTGATGCATAGAAACCACGACTTCTCTATCTGGGTACGTCCCAGCAGCAGTTTCTAGAAGATTTCCTAGTGTTATCGACCTCAGGGGTTCGCTTCCTATGCCGTGGAGATAACTCGCACGAGCATAGGTTCGCCATCTGAAATGTAAATACATTCCCATGAAAGTATTAAAATTCAGCACCTTCTATATTAGCGTTGACTAATACTACAATTTTCTGCTTAAAATTGCTTTTCACATAAGCCTTAATTTATTATTACTTTAATTTGTTAGAAATAGTGGAGTTTTACGTATTAGCTATTTATGAAACATGTGCTAAAAGTGAATGTTTCTGTACGGGTGTCGACTATCGAGTGCAATAACACTTTTACACGAGTATATTTACTGTTATTAATCCATAACTGTCGATTTCACAAAGGTTTGAATTTATGACAGTTATAATTTATCTTATAGTTAAGAGAGGGCCGTGGCGGACGCAGGTGACTGTTTCTGCAACCGCTAGTTGTCAAAGTTAGTTACCAAGGGTAATTATAATAGTACATATTTTACTTTATTCATTACATAATACTTTATTTAAAAAACACGTTACCTTTAACGAATAAAGTAATTAGAACAACTTTATAACCTCACTTCTAGTTTAAAATACATAAATTCAAAACCAGCTGTTTACTTTTAGCACATGTGGTAAACATACCTTTAGCATTCTGATGTATAATACGTCATTTTTAGTTCGACAAGCTAGTGCTAAAAGCCATTTTTTAGTTGTGGTCGTAGAAAAAATATATTATAATGTGGGACAGGCCTTTTCTAGACATGGCAATATATTTATTTAATATTAAATCAACCTTGTCACAACACTGTCAGTAGCGTCAGTGATTTAAAATCGTCAAAATGTGTTCATGATGCCTCCACAATTGCCTGAACTATAAAAACCCAGAATCTTATCAAAACTAGAAGATGATATGCAAGAAAATTGTTCGTAATTTTGGTATTAACAAGAACACCGTGTTTGCCATTAAGGAACGATGGGATCTGGATTGAAAACCCTCAAGACGGCCATGAACGGACAAACATCTCAACTCCTGAACAAGATGCGGCCTTAGGTGATCACTTGAGGAACAATCAATTTGCCACATCAAGACAAGCTAGAATAGTGAGCAATTTTCCTATATCCATGAAAAACAAGCTGGAGTACTATTCTCTTTGAGCCATGAATAAAGAAAAATAGAATATTGGAATAGAGTAATGAGAAGGTTTTCCAATTATTTAAAAATTGGAAACTGGGCGTTTATCGACCAAACATTCGAAGAAAGGTATACCAACAATTTTAAAACGTTTGGTCGTTTCTTTGTTAATGTGTGAGGTTGGATAAGATCTAGCGCTGTTGGTATTTGTTGGAATACTCTTTAAATATTTTATAAATAACGTTTGCAATTGTATTCAAAGATTCACGATAATTGACCAGTTCACGCTACCAATATGATCATCAATTAGTTTCAAAGTAACAACATTAAGGTTGTACCTTGACCAGCCAATACCCCTGACGTAAATCCCATCTAAATATATGGGGTTTAATTGTGAAAAAGGTTTATAAGCGAAATTTTCAGTCACAAAATACGGAAAGATTATGGAACGCCATCAAAGAAGTGTGGCAGGAGCTAACCCTCCACGAAAATTGTATAAAACGTTGTATTTCTTCAATGGCCCAAAAACTTCAGCAAGTCATTGCTGAGGTAGAGTACTAGAAAACTTTTTAGTCCTAACATTGTTTTCTTTTATTATAGTTATTTATGTACCAAGGGTATAAGATTATACTTACAGCCCTCGGCGGGATAATTACAGCCCAAGGCGTAGCCGCGGGCTCTAACACTACAGGAGCCATAAACGCACGAGGTACCGAAGGTAAAAAGCATGAATATCTCCAGTGGTACATACAATATTTTATTTATTAGCATATTAGTAAAATTAATATAACATATTTAAATATCATGTCTCATGTCACATTTAAAATAAGAATCTGTAAGTAACATCAAAGATTGCCCTAATGTATGGTTGCCAAGACGTTGTTTGTAGTTGGATGGTTACCTTGCGATTGAGGGATAAATAATTTGAAAAATTCCTAGGGAGTTATGAGTAGCTTATATCATGTTGCTAGTAAATAAAGTACTTTACGGTCCTTGGGCTGTAAAGTGACATACTTCGCACTCAAAAAATAGGTTATAATGTCGTACATAATAGCGATTGATGTTACAAGTACGAAATTAAAGACTTTTTTGGACGAGCCGCAGTAAATAAGGCGAGTCTAAAAGTCCGCTTTCGTGTGAGCTACATACATATTTTTTTTCTACGATCGTGTCAAAATGACAACTTTTTGCACAGTTTCTAGTATTAAAAGTGACGTTTAATACTACATTAAAATACGCTTTGCCGTAAGTTTGAATGTCAACATAACCTAGGATATCTAACACAATGTGACAGGAAAAGTGTCACCGAACTAAGTTTTTAGTGTATGATACACGTGTATAAGTGCCATTAAAGCGACGTTAAAAGCACTCCCCTTCGCGTCGTGATCTTAAACTCGTCGCATGTGCTTTACAGACATACTTACACATAATATACTATTTTAGTCTGCTGCTTTGGAAGCGTTTTTCTGATTTTAAAATGAAAGCTTAGTCGAGGAAGTCGCAAGAAGTCGAGGAGGTCAGGATCATACCGCAAAATGGGAGTGTCTATTTTGATTTCGACCATTGGAAATGGTTGTTAGTTTTTGTTGCTATGGTTATTACTGGCCAAAACCAAAAGTAACTGGTATAAAAAAGTGGCAGTTTTCGGCCGCTGAACGCTGCCGAAATTGATCTTTTCTATGTAGTAAAACAAAAAATATTTATTTTAAAAACATCTTGAATTACTAATTATTTAACGTACGAGTATTATTATATTATTAAAGACAATAAAAGTTGAAATCCCTACGAATTGGTGTTTTATTTCTTCCTTTTACAATAAAGGAAGTATTGGAATCGGTTTGCGTAAAGTTCGTTCCCCACATTTCGTTCTCCACATTTCGTATACCACATGTCGTTCCCGGGATAGTTCGTGTCCCCACATCTCGTACCCGGAAACTTCGTTCCCGAGCGAGCTCAATTTGTCTCCTAGATTACAGGGTGTTGAAAAACGAGTGCAGCGATCGGAATACAGTTAGAAAATGCAAGATATTTTAATTAATTTATTTATTATAATAAACTTATAAGAACAAAATAAATTGTATTTATTAAAAATAACCGATTAATCTAAGTATTTTCCTGATATTTTGTATAGGGCCATAATTTCTCATTCTGAACAACTTTTCTCAATATAATTTTGCCGTATCATAAACAAAAGGGGTAGGTTACCCGAAAAGAAAATAATTTTTGCTTAACTGTTAGGCCGACTTGTTTTTGAAAAACTGAAAATTTTCTTAAAATTTTCTACAAACCAAGCAGAAATTTTAATTCCTATAACATTTTTATATAAAACTAAAAATGAAATTTAATTTCATCTTGTAAACTCAATCCGGGGACATACTGTATATAGTTCTTATAAGTTTATTATAATAAATAAATAATTTAAAACATATTTCATATTTCTAACTATGATATGACGTTGAAACTTCATATATAAGTTTTGTGTACTATATAGATGAGACAGCAAGCTTTTGAAGAAAATCGTAGAACCGCAAGTAGGTAGGTGTTTACTCTTGTGATGTTTCAGTGTTTTTAAATTTTTCAAAAACGGCTTTAACGATTTTACATTTTTATTATATTTTTAATGTGTATTGATGTGAGATAAGTGATTTTCAAGTTGAATACATCTAAAATGAGTTTTTTGTTTTTTTTTATTAACTCCTATTTTAAATAGAACACTCGGTATATTATAACAGTATTGAATTCAGCTTATAATTTTAGAGAACATTTGTCTCTTTAACTAACGCTCTATTTTGTACGGTTTCTGTAGAATTTGTAATTTTTGAAAATGTTTGACAAATGCTTAAAAACTAAAAATAAAATTTTTGGCTGTAAAAGGAAGTTGTGTGCGTGTATCACACCAGATGTTTGTAATTACAAAATAAGTTACAGTGAATAAATAGTATTTTATATACCTGCTAAATTACTATTATACACAGATTTTGCAAATTCCATATTTAAAATCCCGAAAATCGGGCTATTCCCAGATACGTTTGCATACAAAGGTACAGTCGTGTTCAAATAAATCTGGGATAATGTTTTTTTCATATGTAGGTTCAGTTAAAAATTGAAGAATATCTCCATGGATTTCCTACTATCAGAAAGAGTTACATTAAACTTTAACAGGTACTGAAATCTGTAACTCTTTCTGATAGCAGGAAGTCCATGGAGATATTCTTCAATTCTTGACTTAACCTGCATATGAAAAAAACATTGTCCCAGATTTATTTGAACACGACTGTACATTAACTACGTTTATTTTTTTTAAGTAGATATAATATTAATCCACTGTTTTGTTTATTTTAAAACTGTTGAAATAAAAAAAAACGTAAGCCAAGGAATTATCAACAAGAGCACGTGATTTATGAGAGCTCGGATAAATGCTTGAATATGTAATTCATGATTGCTTCTACCAATGATTTATTTCTGGAACAGGAACCGGAAGCCTAATATGTAAAATACGCAAACCAGTAAAAAATTGGTTTAAATTGGAAAAGTAGTAAAGCTAAAGCATTCTGACGGCTAAGCATTCTTGTAAACTGTTTTTTCTCCATGCCCATCTAGTAAGTTACACTTACTTTGACATACCCATTGCAGGTAAGCTGATTTTACTGTTTGTTTACTGGTTGTCATGACATTAGGGAAGTAAGTACCTACTCCCCAAGGGAAGTAAGTGAATTGCGTCTTATTACAGTAATTTTAGTTCTATAAGTGTTCTGAACGGGTTTGAACTTAACTGATCCTAATCTATTTGAAATTTAAAAACTTGTTAAGAGAGGGGCGGAGCCCCAAAGGCCCCCTTGGAGATGGGCAAAGCTCCGGGGGCCCCCTTGGAGAGGGGCGATGCCCCGAGGGCCCCCTTGGAGTGGGGCGGAGCCCCGATGGCCCCCTTGGAGAGGGACGGAGCCCCGAGGGCCCCCTTGGAGAGGGACGGAGCCCCAAAGCCTCCTTGGAGGGGGGCGGAGCCCCGAGGGCCCCCTTCTAGAGAGGCTGAGCCCTAGGGCAGAGCTTAGAGAAGGGCGAAACCCCGAGGGCCCCCTTCTTTGGTCAGGCGGTGGCAGGGGAAGGCAGGTGCGGGTTGTGTAACAGAACAGAATGGCCCAACGTAATGGGCCTAAAGATGGTGGTAAATTGAATAGGATATTTTATTCAAATTTTTGTTGGGCATGGAGAAAAATGTTATAAGCATGCTCGGGAAGTAACTAGCTATAACCAGTCTCGAACTTTGCCAGCCCTAGCTCGCTCGGGCTGGCAAACTCGTTCTCGACTGGTAAAAGCTACTTACTTCCCTTGATGCTTAAATAACTATTTCTGCATGCCCATAGTTACACTTACTTTGACATATCCATTGCAGGTAAGTTGATTTTACTGGTTGTCATGACATTAAGGAAGTAAGGTAAAACCTACTCCCCAAGGGAAGTAAGTGAATTACGTGTTATTACAGTCATTGTAGTTTTGTTAGAGAAGCAACTGAAAAAAAGTTGCTACTATGCAACTCAACACTAGGTGACTATTTGCTTTGTTTGTAATAGATTAATTTTCTATCAATTAAAATGGAATTATTAAGGGAAAATTATTGAAATTGTTGTTGGGCATGGAGAAAAATATTATAAGCATGCTCGAGAAGTAACGATCTACAACCAGTCTCGAACTTTGCCAGCCCTCGCTCACTAGGGTTAATAGAATAAGAACAAATCTAATCTCATTTATCTGCTACTTAAGAATATGAAATTGAATTAAATTAAACAACAGAAATATCTACGTATAATAAATTGATTAAAATAAACAATAATTCAATCAAAGAAACATATAATTAAATAATTAAATTATGTAAGCATACTATATAGCTAGTTTAAAATTGAATTGAATGCAATTAATTAGTATACAAGTATATATACCAAAGTTATTAAATATGACAAATGCAGATATATTTTTTTATAAATACAATAGCCTCAATTTAAAGGATTTTTTTTGTGTATGTCCTAATTAAATTTAACAGTAACTCCGAGATTAATAATTTAACAATTAAAGTTGTTACAAGTGCATGCTCAAGCTGTGGACAAAAAGGTAAGATTTCGAACCCAATCTTGATAAAACCCTGAGAATAATAGTAAATTTTAATAAAATAAAATAAAAGCATTAAGACCACAACAATATTTGATAAGCCCTATACGTTTTTTTCAAAAACCAATTACAAAATTGTACGCTAACAGATACTTACACTAACATAACTCTGATCGCTATCAATCTTTGATGCGTTTTTGCTTGGGATTTGGTTGTATTTTGCTAATGCTGCGGTTACTCACATGTTATTTAATTTTGGTTTCATTTCTGTATAATAACATGTACTATTGTAAATACTATTATTTTGTTTTATATGTGGGAATGCTGACAAATGTAACTGGGCCTGTCCCCGTTTTTGTCAGTCTATTCAATCAATATTGTACGTTTATATTATTTAGCACCACCAGCGACTTCATGAGAAGAACGCAAAAGATATGAAATTAATTTTAATGAAATAGATTTACATTCTTTAAAAAAAAATACGATGTAGAACAAGTACAAATTTAGACTCAACAGACGACTTAATTTTTATAAGTTTTGGCAATATTACAAGTACGAAACTTGTTTGGACGAGCCGCAGTTTATGGCCAAGCGAGCGCAGTGAGCGAGGCACGTAAATAGGGCGAGTCTAAAAGTCCGTTTTCATGCGAGTTACATACATAATTTTGTATTCTACTACTTTGGAAGAGTTTTTTCTAATTATAAAATGACAATTTAATCGAGGAAGTCGGGGAAAGTCAAGGAGGTCATGGTCATACCGCAAAATGGGAGTGTCGATTTTGATTGCGACCACTGGAAGTTTTTGTTGATATGGTTACTAGTAAAAAAGTGGAAGTTTTCGGCCGCTAAACGCTGCCGAAATTGATCTTTTCAATGCAGTAGAACAAAAAAAAATTAAAGCACCTTGAATTACTAATTATTTAACGTATTATTATATTATTAAAAACAATAAGGGTTGAAATCACTATGAATTGGTGGTTTTTTATTTACAAAATCAAGTTGCAATGAATAAATAGTATTTTATATTCCTGCTAAATTACTATTATACTCAGATTTTGCAGATTCGAGATTTATATAGCTTAAAAATCCCGAAAATCAGGTTTTTCCTGATACGTTTGCATACACGGCTACATTTACTACGTTTAATTTTGTAAGTATATATAAAATTTATGGAATGCTTTGTTTATTTTAAAAATATTAAAACAAAAGATAAATGCCAAGAAAGAATCAACAAGAGCACGTGATTTATGAAAGCTCAGATAAATGCTTGAATATGCAACTCATGATTGCTCCTACCAATGAATTATTTCTGGAACAAGAACCGGAAGCCTAATGTGTAAAATATGCAAACAAGTAGAGAATTGGTTTAAATTCTGAAAGTAGTAAAGCTAAATTTCAAAATGTTCTGTATTTCAACTAAATTACAATTTTCAATAAAAATATCGCCAAATAGATTTATAAATTTCATTTAAATGAATTAACTCGAGCTATTAGAAAGTTGTACTCACCCTTTTAACCTTAGGTTTACGTTTCTACCTAAATTAAACACTTTCATTAATGACCACATCATATTTGTACGTTTCTATTATTTAGCACCACCATAAAAATATTGATCTTTTCTAACTAATCTCGTGCAAAGTTAAGTTCAATTTGTGTGTTTCAGATGATAGCCTTTTTTGAACTTCGCTCTTAAACGATGGTGAACTATTATATCGAAGCAGCTTCGGCTTTATCATATTTTTACATCGTATCTACATAAGTGACTATAGTTGACACAATTGTTTACATTAGACAAAAGTATATTACGGCAGTCTTAAGATAAACATTCTTTTCCGATGATAATGCACTTATGTTCGTTAAACGACTTCATGCAAACAACGCAAAAGATATGAAATTCGTTTTAATGATATAGATTTAGAATTTATACTCAACAGACTACTTAACTACGACGTGCTAACTGTAAATGTTTGGATCATCGGTAAAATGTCATTAAAATAGTTTTAAAGCAATTTTTAGGTAATTTAAAACTTGTAGCACATAAGTAAGTTTCCTTGAAAATATAATTCGTTGAATTTTGAACCAATCATCATCGCTTAAATTTATGCATTGGCCAATAGGACATTATTCTATACTAACAAGTTGCTCATAAGATCACCTGCATGTAGCTGTACAGAGTACACGCAAACTCGTTTTACATATATATGTAATTACGTATATTGAATATACGAGACTAGAGGACAAAATATTTGCAGCAGCCGGAGCTGATCTATATTCAATTTATTATTATTTAAGAGAGGTGACGTCACGGCTATAAACTGTGCTTACCAAACCTATTGCGCTGGCCACAACCCAATCTGTATATTGTCAATAAGGCCCTTCTTGAGGGGTAGAATCTCAAACTGATGCCCATGAAAGCAATACACTCCAATAACACACACATACCATATCTGGGCAAATTGCTTTTGAAAAGTAATTAATTCCTAATTACCAATTACCGTCCAATGAAGTAATTGAATTGCCAGAGATTTCAATGACTCAAATGAAATAGTATATTTGTATTTAGTAGTATTTAGAGAGCTCTGTCATCTGTAGTACTAACGGCAGACATGTTTTTCGCTTCTTCCACAACAATTATCAACAATCTGCACTGCTACATAAAACACAACATATACACATCTCATCTAAAAACATACTCGTCTGCACCAAATATTTCTCTGCTCGTGCACAAGTCGTTGGAATTGCAAATTGTGCACCCAGTTAGCTGTTATCCGACTAGTCATAGAAAATTGTAATCATACCTATATTGTTTTAGAAGACCCATTTGCAATTTGCTTTGCGTGTAATGTAATAAGGCATTATCTTATTTTTTGTATTCTGGATATTTAATACCCAATCAAGGCAGTCATTTAGTAATTGAATTACCAGAAAGTAATTCAATTACCGCGAGTAATTTCAATTGCCACAAGTCATTCAAATACTTATAAAGTAATTTACTTTAGAGTAATTTAATTACTCAAAAGTAATTCAATAATTGAACGTAGTAATTAATTACTTTCAAAAAATAATTGTCAAGTACTTCTTACCAAAATATCAATTACCGATTAAAATTACCTATTTTGAAAGGTAATTCTATTTCAAGACAAATCAACAAAAAGGAATTTAATTAGTAATTTAATTACAAAGTAATTAATTACTGCCCAGTTCTGACAAATACATATAATAATAGTATCCGATGCACTATTAATTAGAAAGTTATGTAGACTGTGGTTATTAGAAGTGGGTACAAAAAAACATGCAAAAACTACAAGCTCTGTAGAAGCTATTCAGAAACGATAATAAGTATAACTCAATGCAGTGTCAACAATATCAACATGAGGAAAAGCTTCTGCAGTTAGAAATTGTAAAGTTTAGAAGGCTCCAGCTTCCTGAAGATTTACTTGGTGTGATGGGACGGTTTTCTTCAGATCTGGGGAATGACTGGCCCGCGAGGATGGTCGTCGGACTGTCAGATATGAGAAAATTTTTAGCTGGGGTACGACTGATCCACGAGAATGGTCACCGAAACGACAAGGAATTTAACGAAAAACATTGACCTACAGTGATGTGTACGCAGCGGGGCCGATAATCCGCAAAGACAGCGTATATATTGTTGAAACCTGCGACTAATATGTTTAACCAGTTAGAATTTTAATATAAATCACATTGCAGACTGATTTTACATTTACTTAATTGACTCTACCGCGTTCGCGCCACTTATACTACGTAAAAAAGAAACCCCTGTATTCCCATCTCTGGCTTCATTACCGTTTGTTTCCTTTCTCTGATCATGATATCGAGCACGTCAAACAAACAAACAGCATCCTCCAAGGAGGTAATTGCCTCAAGCCGCGCATCCAGCCCTCCTACTTCAAATCGAATGTGGAACTTAAGTTTCAAGGGAACCATTTGCTGGTCGCCGCTTGGCGCTTAAAGCGACATCCTCGCTTACGGGGCGAGATCATAGCGCACACAGAAAATGTCCTGCGGCACCTATCTTAAAATTTTAAATATCCTAACATGCTGCAACAGTGGAAAACGAGGAAGTAATAGAGTAAGTTTAGGAAACCACTATTATTAGCAGAAATACGTAATTCTGACATACAAACTTTACACAAGTATACAAAAAATGCGTTTTGTGAGTTGCCATTGATTCTAGAATACTGTAAATACTAATGTATACGCAATGTATACAACAAGCAATAACATTTCAGTTTAAGAAAGTAACTGTGAAAGATGCAGAAGAAATCATTTTCAAAAATGTGTTTCATTTAAGAAGTGGCAAATGCAAAAAAATTTAAAGAGAAAATTACTTTATAGTGAACTACGGACAGCCAGCACAATGGATATAATTTTTTGGTTGGCGGCAAAACTATTTGTTGGAGGACGATATTTTGTATGCGTATTATATGTCTACCTGGCACGAAATGGAATATACCTAGTTTCGGTCAAATATACTGATTAAAAAATTTAATTCTGCCTCTTTTGCTTTAACTCAAAAGCTATTAGTTAAATAAACGTAATATTTTACACATATCTCAGGATTTTACTATTGACGAAAAAGGGCATATTTTGACTCGAAGTATACCACACCTAAAAAAATAGATTTATTTGTTTCCTTTGATATTTTAAAAATCTTTAGTTTCAAAACTTACACTTGCGAGGGAAGTTTCGTGTAGGGCCGTTTACAGATTTTTTATAAAAGTATATATACCTGGTATGTATATAAAAAAGAAAAATTCCCTGTATAATGTATAAAATAGACGCAATGCAATTAACAAAATTATTTAAATAATGTACAATATTCTTCTTCCTCAAGTACTTTGCTAATAGTAAATCATCTTTGCATTCATGGCATCGTATAATACAACATGTTCTTTAACATCAGATGTTGCCGAATCGTAATAGTTTCTTTGAGCTAATACATCTATTTAAACTATTTGCTTTTGTATAATGTGGTAAAGCATATTATAGTTGAATTATGCTACAATATGGTCAAGGCAATTAGCTTTTACATAATTATTTATTGTAAGGCTAACTGTTGATAACCGTTATCATCATTCATCATCAAAGTGCATCGCCAAGATCCCAAATATTTAATCCTCATAGTAAGCCGGCTTGATAAATCTAATAAAAAAAACATAGATAAATTATCGATAATTTATTATTTAACGTCTGCAGTATTTCCGCAATTTTAACAACTTCGAAAGTCTTATTTGCTTTAACCTTAAGAATTCTAGGACCATTTCGATAAAGTTGGTCAAATTGTTCATATTATTCAAGTCTGTGACTTATTAAAGTTCCCTGATGTAAGGAAACCTGCGGACATGCCTAAGAAATTGCTCAAGATGAAATGAAACGATTTTTTGCATACTATTTAGTAGTGAGGAAAGGCAAACTCAAAACTTTAGATGATAACTGATAAGGAATAGAAAATTGTTGTGGGAGGAGATAAGTAATATTCTATAACACGTTAAGTACCGGGTGTCTTTTGATAAGGATCAAAGGCATATTTTGGAAGGTACTGGAAATATTTTAATAATTTTTGTACAGTTACTTTTCTGGCCATTGGTCTCTTACTAGTCATTGACATCAGCTTAAACCAAAGGTCATTTTAATGTATTTAGAAAATCGAAAAAAACAGTTACAATTGACTTCAAAAATATTAAAACGCAAAGAAAACATAGAAAACTTATATTCAGGTGCCAACCTTCGAAACGGGAGTTGATACATAGCACCGGAAAATTTATACATTTTTCTTAGAGCACCATTGGTACTTCTTCACGGTGTTTTTCACCAGTATTGGCTGCTTAGAAAACTTATAGTTGTAGATTTTAATTTTGCTTGGAATGGCCTTTTTAAGAACTCTTTTATATGTTTTTCGCGGAGCTCCAAAAATCTTTTTCGTCGTAGTATTTTTTTTAACACTTTGCGGTACCAACGTAGTGTTTTCTTCGGACTAGAATAATACACCATTTAGTACGCTCTATCAATTTCAGACACATACCTAGTACCAGCATTGCAGCAGCTTGAGAATCTTTGTAATATATAAAAAATGCCAACATCCGGGGTCTAGGGCCTTGCAGAAAGTTGCCCTTAATCCTTCTAAGAACGTCGGCATTCGTGACTGCCCATTCTTTGGAAAACCAAAGATTATCGAATTCCGAAAAACTGATAAAAATCAGTACTGCGTAAATAGGTTTGCAAAGTTGTGCTCTCTCTCAGCTCATCGACAGTAGCGTCAACTATTATAGGTACCTTTAAGTATTAAATCAGTGTCGGTTATTTTACTTCGTATAGAATGAGCGTTATACCTACTCTCCTTGTTTTTGCACATGCTTACCACTGTCTTTTGCTTCTCCTTCGTTTAGTTTAGTACGCAACATCTTCTTAGGATTATCTCTTCTGTTTTCGCGCAGTTTTCCAACTATTGTAGTTTTCTTATGCAACAAATATTCAGCAAGAGTGACGCTCATGTAGAAGTTCTTCAGATAGTCTTGTAATAGCTCCTTTACATCAAATGTGGCATCCTAGTCGACCAGATATACTGAAAACACCACCACACCAGTGAACGTGTCGAGCCTGTGAAGCCACAGAGACATTTTTCTCGAGCTAATCCACATCTAGTTTGCTCAATAGTTATTGTTTTGCAGAAGAAGGTATTGATTAGTATTGTAAACTTTGTTTTACAATTCTTAAATCCTTTGTCTGAACCTACATACGAATACTACAGTCACTTCAAAGGGTTTCTAATCAAAATCACATCCTAAACATTTATTATCGTAAGTAACTTTTTGGCTTAATCTGAACTGTGCACTGCGAAGTAAAAATAAAAATTTATTTGCAATGAATAATTTTTGAGACTTGCACAATATTGAGTTATACCACTGAAATTACCTTCGTCACTTCCGTACCTTTCAAGGTTTCATGAGACCAACGATTTTTTATTAATAACCTTTCCCACGTGCTTGAACGGTGTGAGGGTGTCCACACAGCATTTTATAAGTTACCGGCCGTGGTTTGCTGGAACCGCTCCGGATATAGCGTGAGGGTTGGTTGCACGCACGGGAAAGCCCTGTATTTCTATTGGTCTCGTTCTCGCGACGAAAGTAGCAAATTTGAACAAGACTGTTGTAACTCTTCGTCGAGACGATCTATAAGCAAATATGGCCAAATTAGTTTAGCACATAAAGGCTCGGGCTTACAAAAATTACATTTGTTTGGTTAATGGAGATGCTAAATTGTCACATTATTCATGCTTTTCGCTTTAGCATTAGCACATGAAATATATTAAGGTTACAACTAATGTATTCAAAAATTAAGCACAGCTCTCATGCTTTCTGGAATTACGTGGGCACATTAGGGCTAATGTGAGCTAGGTTAGGAGAAAATGTCCAGATTAATGATTTATAATTTAGTGGAACAAATTACAGGTGTTGGCGCAAGTTCAAGGTGATTGTTAGTTTACATTTTCTGACTTCTTGAAAATCCAGAACAATCATTATTTTCCATTCTGTATGAAATCATTTTTATATTTAAAGATTGGAAAAAAAATGCCCCTTAAATTGTAAAAATTGGGCATTCGCATCTTCATTTTTTTGCCGACTGTTTTTAGAACTAAAAAATTGTTGTCATTAATCCAAAAGAACCTCACTACTAACGGACTACACTGAAATGTAGATTTTTGACTTAACTTTACTGCATGAATCAGTGCAGGTGCCCTTATACTCGTAAGATCCCCTCATTATCGCTGTATTTCCAACAAGTATCTATTCGTAATAGAATTACTTATTAGCTTTGGTTAAAATGAGACAATAACCGAAAGTGCCAGTGTCAACGTCGTAGCTTCGTTAATATTTTAATCAACTAGCTCAAACAGAATGTCGAAGAAATGTTGTAGTCCTAAAGAATGCGTACTAAATTTCTCTAGTTGTTATAACGGGTGTCCGCCGGCAAATTTCATTTTTAAACTTGAAATAAAATTTTTATTTCTTAAAATATGTTATTGAAAAAAATAGAAAATAAACCTTAATCTTTGGGAAATTATTTGTGGAACAGCACATCCGCCAAATGACGCCCCTCACGTCGTATCACTTCTTCCAAACGAACTTGAAAATATAGCATCACACGCGTAAGCATAGCAGGTTTAATCGCACGAATTTCTCGGGTGGTGTTCTGCTTTGACACATCCAAAGTGGGTGGTGCATTCTCGTAGACTTTTGATTTGAGATATCCCCACAAAAAAAGTGAGTGTCCAGTGGCAAATTTCCTACGAGAATGCACCACTCACTTTGGATGTGTCAAAGCAGAACACCACCCGAGAAATTCGTGCGATTAAACCTGCTATGCTTACGCGTGTGATGCAAAATTTTCAAGTTCGTTTGGAAGAAGTGATACGACGTGAGGGGCGTCATTTGGCGGATGTGCTGTTTCACAAATAATTTCTCAAAGATTAAAGTTTATTTTGTATTTTTTTCAATAACATATTTTAAGAAATAAAAATTTTATTTCAAGTTTAAAATTGAAATTTGCCGGCGGACACCCGTTAAACAGTTATAAACTAACAGTTATGAGCTCCAGATTCAACAACTTACTGTGCCACGCTATGCTGAACCATACAGAGTAGTCGAGTTACAGGGAGCTAATAAATGCCCAAGAAAACTAATAACGGCCAGTTTTAATTGTTAACAATATATTTATTCACGATAACGACCTTAATACATCAAAACGGATGCTTTTGTTTTATATAAGTATTTAGAAGAGAATATTTACATAATTATTGTATACAGGTTGCCTAAAATGGTACGGTACATGGTAATTCTATGAGTTGGAAAAGGTTCAATTACTATTTGTCGAAAGATTAACTGCAATAAAAAATGCAATAATTAATTTGGTAGCTACCAAAATAATTATTGCATTTTCTATTTCGGTTACTCTTCTGGCAAATAGTATTTGAACCATTTTCAACTCATGAAATTGCCATCTTCTGCATATATGGAAATAAACAAGCAAAGGGATTCATCAAATAAAAACGCACGGAACCGACTGAGCGAAGTGTAATTGAAATTCAACTCATCAGGCAATTCACTATCACTTCGCAAGACGATGCCTCCCCGAACGGACACGAATGTGTTAATTATCGTATCAAGAGAACAATAAGTTTTTCGCATAATTGACGTAGGGCGCAAATATATCAATAAGATTAAAGTTTCTATATAAACTACTCAAAAAATGTAAAAGGTCAAGATGCTGTAGCAACACTTTGATTTTCATACAAAATACAGTTGTTGTTTACCTGTGGTTTTAGAAACCGCGGAAAAATTTGCCAAAATAGAGTAATATGATAGCTGTATACTTGACTGGTAATAGTGTATTACGATACCAGATCGGTAAGTGCATTTTACCAGGTCCAGTAAAAATTAGAAAAATGCGTTCTTGACAGATCGGGTAAGTTGATCCTATGACACCTGAGTGATTTCCATAGAAATTAGAAAAATAGCGTGCGGTAAGTAAACGTAACAAGTGCTGTAAGTAAAAACTATATAATAAAATAATTACAAATTTGAAAAATACTGTTTTTCTTCGATCGTGCCAAAAATACAGGGTCCGGCAACGATGGGGAGGGGGGGAGTAAAAGATAATTCTAAAACTATGAGGTTGCGTAAATGTCGTGTATATAAAAGTAGTAGGCACGAATGTGATGCACATTAATGAAATAGCTTTGATTATACAGGCTGGCTCAAAAATTTATTGCAAGTCAAACTTACTTCTTTTTAATAGAACGCCCTATATTTACGCAGCTTAAAAGTAATACAGCTGACCTTAAAGCTATATTAATTAATTAACAAATATCATAAGATACCAGCATGGCAACATCCTTTATCTAATAGACGTGTCTGTCTGGGACGCTGTTTTGTCTGTCTGGGACGCTGTTTCAGCAGCCAAACCGTAAGAGATAGAGAAAAAAGTTATGAAAGTTATATGTTTGGAATGGTCATGTCAGGTCAGGAACCGAATTTCAGTCTCTAACACTAATTATTAATCCTAACTTTTTAGGTTAGATTCTAGGCAAATTTTATCAAGGCGAATGCGACTGGTAGTTTGCTACCAACAATGATATACGTACGTGTGGTGAATACGCGTTCTATTTGCAAAACGGTCTTTTTTGTTTTATTAAATGAGACATTTGTCTCACTGGACTGCTAGTATCATCTAATGATTATAAAATGGATACACGAGCGCAAAATTGGCGCAGAGGCGACGAATTAATACCGCCTTTAAACAAGGTTCAGAAACGATATATCTGGACCACCGAAGAATTAATCACGTAAAATAGATATTATTTGCCTTCACAAGATGATAATGAAATTAACACTGATGAAATTAATACATCAGCTCTCAACCAACCACGTCCATCAGTCAACCTAAAATTCCGCCAATATATCTGCATAATGCAATAAACCACAAGGAATTCGTAACAGATATTAAAAAGATAGTAACAGGAACATTTACAACAGTATGCAGCACAGACACCCTTCGCATAAATTTATAAAAAGAAGACGAATATGGCATTCTCACAAAATTTTATTTTGAAAATGGAATTCTATATCATACATTCCAAAATCCAAATACAAAGCCATTGTCAGTGGTAATTAAAAATGTCCCGCTGTCACTAACTATTAATTAAATTAAAGGAGAGTTAAAAATCCTGCCTGTTATCAACGTTACACGATTGCTGACAAGAGATAAAAGACTCCTTCCTATGTGCGCACACCTAAGTAACAACTAGGGTAAAAAATCTTTACCCTGAGGTCACTGTATCGTTCAATTGTGGCTGTCGAAATGAGGAAAAAATCCACTAATTTACCACAATACCATCGATGCCAGCTCTATGGACAGACAAAAAATTATTGCACCCTCATTTCAAGATATGTGAAATGAGCTGGTAACCACAACCACAGCGAGTGCACCAAGCAGCCCAGCATAGCTAAATCAACATGCGTCAACTGTGGCGGTGATCATGCAGTTATCGCGGATGTAGTCACCATATACAACTTCAACAAAAACGCTTGAAAATTGGGCTCCCTCGTTAGCCCAATTCAGGCATATGTCAATGAAATAAAAAAAATGTCTTAAACGCCAACCCCATCCCGACATCTTCTACAGCAACTCTAGCAGCAGGATCTTTCCAGGCTTCAAACATTATCAAAATTATTATAGATTTAATAACCTCTTATCTTTCTGAAATTAAAACATTAATTACAATCACTCTTTTACCCTTATTACTCAATGACTCCTAAAACCCAACGAGTGATAGAAAGCGTAACTATTCTAAATTGGAACTCAAATTGAATGGTCAATCAACGATCAGTATTTATAACATTTTTAGCCAGGTACAATCTTCATATAGCCTGTATTTCTCAAACGCACAGCAATGATAATTTTAATACCAGGATATAGAGTATATCGCAAAGGCCGAAATTCAACAGGAGTAGCTATCATTATTCAGAAAAAACGAGAACATGCGTGTATTCCCGTTATCCTAAATATTACTTTAGATTCTACTGGAGTCAAAGTGAGACTAAGTAATCAAAACCATCTTTCCCTCTTCAGTGTATGTAGGCAACCAAACAAAAAACTTGGGGAAAATGGTATGAACATTTATTTGACACAAC
Organism: Agriotes lineatus; assembly: GCA_940337035.1. Taxonomy (NCBI): domain Eukaryota; kingdom Metazoa; phylum Arthropoda; class Insecta; order Coleoptera; family Elateridae; genus Agriotes; species Agriotes lineatus. The sequence continues at coordinate 18,029 of CALNHX010010709.1, read as the reverse complement.
CGACAAGATATCAGTCATAGGAGAAACAGATTAACCAGAGAGTCCAGACAGTAATAATGGAACTCAATCCTGACTACTTGCCCGTACTAGTATATTTCCTCGGTACGCCCCAAATAAGAAAACCTCCTCAAAGACTCATCAATGGGTCAATTGATTGGGTCACCCTTCAAGAGAGATTAAACGACAACCTTCAAAAACCGAAGATATGCGAAACCTAAGAAGACTTAGATGCTGCCGTTACCAACATTACCACGTCAATTGTAGATATTGTAAAGTGATTAGTCACAATCTCTGAAAACCTTGCATCCACACACTATAATAATCCTCCCAACCCCATTCTAAGTCTAATTAAAACAGGCTCACTCATCGTTTTAAAAAAGACCTGGATGAATTCAGACTAGAGTCATATCGTAAATTCATTGCAGACATCGGCCCCGGCGATCCAGGAATCTATAGTAAACAACAAGGACAATATTGAAACAGCTTGGCGAATTTCCGATTATAACTAATGGAAACGATGTCTTCTGCACAAATGATGATAAATCGGAAGCCTTTGCTATACATCATGAACATGTTTCACACCATCAATTATTTGCAATCCTACACGTGCACTTTACGTATAACCATATTGAGCAAAACTATCCGGTTATCATGGAAAATATGCACCATATATCCACTGTATAATTAAAACTATTTTAGTAATGTGCACCACCTTTGTACCTACAACATTTATATACACGATATTTATGTATCTCTCATAGTTTTAGAAATATCTTCCACCCCGCATCGTTGCCGAACTCTATATATTAACACCTATATCGCAGTCACACTCCTAAAAAGGCTAGAAGTTGTTTAAAAAGTAACCACTTAATTGTTTCGATTCGTATATAATATTTAGATAAGAATTGAGCAAACGCAGTTTCTAGCGGCCATTTTTGTTCCAAAAATAAATGATAATGTATAACGCTAGAGTTGTCTTTGTTAGTATCTGTCACCTTAATGAATGTAATTGAAATTGTCAAAATATAGTAAACTTAGCATTACTGTAGTTGTACAGGTTATTAAGCAGCACACGCTTTTTGTAAGAGATTAATAGAACAAAAATTTAAAAATACATACTCAAAAAACTACCCGAGTTTTCTCCCATTGTTATTAAAATGCACTTCGTATACTCTGGCATCGGCATCGGTGACATTCAAGTTTAATTCTCACATATTTCTTGAGAATTTTCTGCTTTCTGCGTTTCATTTTTTTGGGAAGAATATTAAAATAAGGTCAGTGTTATGATCGGTTTTTTCATTGAAAGACGCAACATTCTGTAATTTAATGTTCAATAATTTGACAGTCAAATTTCAAAGTAACTCATTCAGTTGTCCTTGACATAGCAACCATTTAACTTTTTCCTTAAATCATTGCGCTTGCGCCGTGGATCGTAACCAATCAAAAACTGACCTAGGGTTGATCTACTTTTAAGTAAATATCATTTGGGAACTCTAACTAAAATACCCGTCTAGTATTCTCAACCGATCAAAAAAGGTACAGTGTATAATCAGAAAAAAACAAAAAGTAAATAACAATTGCTAAAAACCAGATAGTTCTTCGCCAGCAGCAACGTTACAAGCAAATTAAATCGGCAAGAAAATCATAGTTATTAACTGCTTGCCAAAGTTTTAGATTTATGGTTGGTGCGATCCAATAAGTCATTTATTTCCTCCGTAACGGGACGCGTGAGTTGCAATGTTAGCTGCGCGAGAGGTTGGGACAATTTCAAAAACCTGGCCTTGATACATGCGACACTTGTTGGAAATTTCAGAAGAATCTCAGGATGGGCTCGTGACTATAATTATATGCCCTGACATTTTCCAGCTTCAAATATGCGATACAGAAATATGAAGCTGCTTTACACAGCCACGGTTTGTCAACACGGGGAATGTGGAAATCCTCGTAGCAATATCAAACGAATAGGGAAAGGAAGGAAGGAAAGAGAAGAGAAGATAAAAAATAAAAAGAAGAAAAGCCTTAAAATAAATCCGATAGAGCATTGGGTCATGTGAAAGCAGTGATCATCAAATTCTACGTTAGATTGCGGGCGACCAAGAGATGTTTTACTTTCTAAATACGATCACATCCTCCGGTATCCAGATGAGTGCAGCAATTCACCAAACCGATAAAGTCAAATTTGACCCATTTTGTCGGGCGAAAATTTGTTCTTAAAGCGTCACCAAAAGAAACCCTCGAACAATCACATTGTATAGCTTCTAAAGTAAAACAAGAATTCTCAAAAATTCCGAAAATAACTCCATTCTGAAAGTTTCCAAAGAAAATAATGATAACTACGCATTTAAAGTCACTATAAACTATTTAGACTAACTAAAATACATGCCGGTGTTCAAAGTTAGCTGACGCACAGCACCAAAGGACGGAAATTGAAGTAACACTTTCGGACCGTAAATAATTTAATTTTACGTTTGTAAACCGTTTTACCTCCCCTAAGGTGATCGAGACTTCAGTTTCAGGTGATTTATAAACACTAAAAACTAGTAACTATGATAAAAGAAATTAAAATAATATATTCAAAGACTGTGCTTCACCCATAAAAAAAATCAGTGGAACACTATAATAAAGCGGTAGTAAAAATCACTGTTGAAAATCTCCAAAGCGATGGCAGTACACACTCTTCTCTATGGTTGTCTTCTTCTCTTTCTTCGTCCTCTTATTATAGGGCAGTGTCCTGTTTAAATTCCACAACGTTGTGATTCTATGAGTCCTCTTGCCCTTAAGCAGAGAAGGTGGCTAGCCTTGCCAATCGAAATCGCGGGAGAGTTCCCTTGTTAGGAGTTAACGACTACCACAGATGTTAGTGTGGTAGCCGGGGCTGTGATCTAGTCAATGGCAAGATGGCAAAAACGAAATATCAAACTGATAGAAGTGGAGGTTTTACGACACCGTTCAACATGCACAAAAAAGGCAGGAACAACGGACTCATTGTTATTGTTTATCAATATTTATTCAATATATTTGTGCCGAAGTGATGTAGAAATCTGCTTAAGTGCAGCTTTTTTAAACTTATGTTTTGTAAACTTGTCGCAAAACTGGAAGGTAAATAAAATTACTGAAATGATAGCAGTTTACAAACATGATGCAGTCACCCATAAGACAAAGCGGACGAACCGGCTATTTTAACGATGAAAAGTTACTAGATTATACCACTCCCTATAACATCGACCAATGAAAATCGGGAAAAATGTATTGTTACGCATGCACTAACTTTTGATAATATACATAGCAACATGGATGATCATATACCTTCTTGACTAATAACTGATAGTCAAATACTTTCACAAACATCACGTTATTTGCCTAAAGTACAATCGTCATAGCAACCACACTAACTGTACTATTATCGTGATATAATCTAGCCAAGTGCAATTCGTATCTTCTTGATTATCAAATCATTTCTGTTTCCACTCGATATAAGAACCCACTAGTTGTATTATATATGATACAGGGTGTTATGGAAATGAGTGCAAATATTTTAACCCGTAATAGAACTCGTTAAACTGAACAACTTCTCCATTTATCATTTTTTCGAAAACGCCCCCAAAACTAAGTTAAAATTCAAAACAGTTTTACTCTAAAAATGCATACCCGCCTATGGAATAATATTTTAATTTAAACGCACACTGATAAAACCTATAGTTCCCATCTGGTCACAAACGTTCCTTATCAATTGAGGTAGGTAAGTTATTCACCGCATGTTTTTTGTGCAAGAACTTTGCAGTTTTAATATACCTTGTGCCGTTCACCTTTAACTTAGATTTGCTGACCAAGCGACTCGTCAAATTTAGGGGAGATAAATTATTGAAAAAATATATGATTAAATTAAAAACGATAAATAGAAAAGTTGTTTTGCATTTTGGTAAGCTCTATCACTGGTTAAAATATTTGCACTCATTTCCATAACACCCTGTATAATTATATCAAGCGAGTATTTACGGCTCCGTCCGTCTCTCGCATCCCGGTCTCCACACTTTCTCCTTCCTGCAAATATCTACTCTTGATGGCCACTAACTTCCTGTTTCAAATTTCGATTCGGTCTACTTCGTTTTCTTTTCTTCGACGGAAACCATTTTCTTACTCTCTTCACCCATTCTCCACAAATGCCCGCGCCATCGTAATCTTTTCACTTCCATATTTTCTATAATAATATATGTCTACTCTATTCTCTTTCTTATATCTTGATTGCGAGCTCTGTCCTGTCGTGTTAACCTGCAGCATCGCCGCCAATAGTCAATTTCCACAGCTGTAAGTTTTCCTTTATTTTTCTTATTAATTTCCTATAATTCTGTCGCGTATAGACTTATCCCTTCAACGCTTGTTTTGTATATTTAGCGTTTTGTGTTCTTTGTTATTCTTTTACTCTAGAAACTGTTTTTAACTGTCCGAATGCCGTTCTTCCCCTATTTAACTTGTTCTTTATTTCTTCTTTACTGTCTTTACTGTCCTTTTACATTTGTCTTTATTTTTGACCGTATTTTGACCCAACTGTAAATCTTCTTCATTATATTCAATAACTAAATACTCGTCTTTCTTAGCAGTTATTTGCAATATTATACTCCCCTTCCAACTTTCTTAACGTCTACAGCATCACTATGGCTAAGACCATCAGATCGTCCGGGAATTGCAATGTAAAAAGTGTTGGGTACCCCCATACAATTATTACACTTTCTTCCTGCATCTATTACCAGTTGATTGATCTTTTCGAATAAATTTTCAGCAGAGCAGTCAGCTGACACATTTTTTTTAATTTCTGGGTTAGTCTTGTTCCACACAGAAATTTAATCAAGTCGTCTAATAAGTTGCTTACATTGAGTTTCCGAAGATTTTTTATTTGTCGAGTATACATTTTTAACCAGAAAATAAAGAGTGTTTTAAAAAGAACGCAATTTTTAATTTTAAAATAAAACGAATTTTTTGAAGGATTGCTGATATTTTTATTGAATTTTAAAGTAGACCTGTTCCGATTAATTATACCTGGTGACAATGAAACTACGGCGACATTTCGAAACGGCTTGAGATAGAAATATGCAATTCGGTATGTCAATAGGGTTGAAAATTTTGAACAATTGTAACAGAAAAACAATTGAATGTCGTTTCCGGTTTTACCGGAAATGACCTTGACTTTGTTATTTTAAATGGGGCACCCTATATATTTTCTCTTTTTATGACTCTCTGAACAATGCTAAATAACTTTTGTCTTACATACCCTATATCTAAAATTAATAGTTTTTGAAATAGAGCCGCTTAACAATATGCCGTAATTCCTATTTGTTTGTATTTTACGGAAAAACGGAGTAGGCCAGGACAGAGGTTGCTAGTGTTTTTAAAAACAATGAAATTTTGACAAGTATTTTCAACCCTATCGACATACCGAATTGCATATTTCTATCTCAAGCCGTTTCTAAATGCCGCCGTGGGTAGTAGTTTCACTATCACCCGGTATAATAAAATATCCTTCAAATGAACGCAGACCCTAGCTCTTTTGATGAAATTATATATGACGTTTTCTTAGAGTTGCGGCTCTATCTCATTAATGACACGTTGGATATCGGCATTGAGCTCAGGATTTGTTCGAGTGTTATTCGCATCGACCAGACATTTAAAAAAACCCCAAAGAAAGAAGTTGCACGGCGTCAAATCGCCCGATCTCGGTGGCGAACTACCATTGGCGTTTCAGAAGACAATGCGGTCCAAAAATCATTTTCCCAATAAATCAATTATTTCAATCGCAGTGTGGTGGGTTGCGCCTTCTTGCTGAAACCACATGTATTCCAGGTCCATACCTTCCACTTGAGGCCACAAGAACTCCGTTATCACGTGTAGTGACGTTCGAAGATTTTCAGCAGCACTCACGATCACAGTCTCAATGTTTTCTAGAGGCCGGCCGGAACGACAATGTATAAAAGATTTACTGTCCATAATTGATCCAATTTTCACCAATTTATTAATCAATCTTTGAAAAGTGGACAGATTTGGTGCACTTTCGCGACTGAAAATTCCAAGAACTTTGCAAACGGTTTCAGCGTAACTTTCCCCTATTTGGTAATTGGTTTTCACGATGAAGGAGTTGTTCTTTAGTGTAGAGCTCTATAACTAAAAATCGCAACAATTATAGATGACAGATGTAAAATTTTAAGGTTGCAACTTTTACAAAAAAAAAAAAAAATGGCACAAAATTTAAAAATTGCGTTCTTTTTGAAACACCCATTATATTTATGAGCATAATAAGTGGTGATCGGTGTCACCGTCTGCTCCTCGTAGAACTCTTACATCTTGAATATGCAATTTGATCTGTTGTTTTGCCCTAACATATTGGATTATGGCTTTAAATTCTCTATTTTTTTGTATTCATGTATATTTGTGTATACTTTTATGAGCAAACCATTCATTCAGAATTTATTGCGAATACTGGTGGTATGTTTCTGGTAGAGTTTCTCCATTTTCGTTTAACATTTCGTCTCCGTACCGCCGTACCGCCCGACTACTGTATCGTTTTTTCCAGTTCTTGCAGCTAGGTCTCCTAAAATAAGAATTTCTTTTCTGTTTACTATATTTTCAAGTGTATCTTCTAATCTTTGCAGAAAAACTGTTTTGTTTCGTTTTCTCTATGCAGTGAAGCACAGACACCGGTTTCTATAACCTTATTTCCATTTCAATTTATACCAATCGTTCGTCTGTTTGATTCCAGCACATCCTAAACAGCATCGTCCTAGAGATTTAGTTATCACAATTGATACCCTTCTTTCGTTTACTCTGTTTATATATAAATCTTTATAAATTTTCCAAGATCTTCCTACATGATCATTTCTTTTTCGTTTCCGTGAGAATGGAAATGTTTGCATTATATATATATAGGCCCAAACATCCCTGATGGGATAGGGGCCGCTTCGTCTTCTGGAAACTCTTCTGATCCTCTTGGCACGGGGGATCGGTCCGTATATTCCTTCATTCATGCTTTCCTCAGTGTTAGGTTGTTGTGCCTTTCCTTAGTTTGTTTATAGTTTTGTTCCATTCCTCTCTAATTAGAACTGTTTTCCTCCTATCTTGATGCCCAGTTTTCTAATGTCGTCCTTTACTTGAACTTTCCACCTTATCTTTGGACGTCCTCTTGGTCTGCCATCCAGTACGTCCGGCTCTCTACTTTGTATGTGGCCGAACCATCTCAGTCCCTGTGTTTTGATAAAACTTACTGTGTCCTCGCCTCCTACTATGTTTCTAATTTCAAAATTCATTATAGGTCTGTACTCTCCCAGTGTTTCTTTGGGTCCTAGAATTTTTCTTAAAATTTTCCGTTCAAATATTTTTAATCGTTTTTCGTCCTTGGTTGAGAGGCACATTGTTTCGACTGAATATGTTACTACCGGTTTGATTGCTGCGTTATGTATCTTTATCTTTGTTCCTATGCTTATATTATTGTCTTTCAAAAATTTTTGATGTCCCCAATAGGCTCTATTCCCAGCAAGAGTACGTTCAGTAATTTCTCCACTTCTTTCGTTTTTCCCATTTACTATTACACTAAGGTATTTGAAGTTCTCCCCTTTCTGAAAGCTGTTGGATCCTATGATGATTTGCTTGATGTTGGTTGTGTTTTTTCTTGTACTAATCATGTATTTGGTCATCCCTTGGTTGATTCTGAGACCTCGCTTTATGGTTTCCGTTTCAAGTTTTAATAACGACTGCTCTAAGGTCCTACTATCTGTGACATGCTTTGTGCAATAGTCACTGTCTGTGTCTCTGATCTCTCCATTTAAAGCTATGTTGAAAAGTGTCGTCGATAGGGCGTCGTCTTGCCTGACCCCTTGTTCTATGTCAATTGCTTTCGATTTCTCACTACTTTATAGTATTTTCGCTTGCGAGTTCTTCATTTTCATCATGGTTAATCTAGTTAGCTCGGCGGGTATATACATATTTATCATTTCTGTTGACAGCTGTTCTCTGCTTATCATATAGCTCATAGCATTTTTCTATTGTTTGCGGCAAAATGTGAATTGCCTTCACCGTAGACCTTCCTTTTCTGAATCCTTGTTGGTATTGACCTAGCTTCTTTTCCTTGTATTTGTTAAGTCGGTTTTTTATTAATGTTGATAAAATTTTGTAAGCTGTATTCAGCAGCATGATAGGTCTGTAGTTTGAACAGTTGGTTGGGTCTCCTTTTTTGTATATTGGTGCTATTACTCCATCCCTCCAGTCTCTGGGCATGTCTTCCTCCGTTCATATTTTTACTATTAAATTGTACAATCTTCCCAAAAACACTTCACCTCCGTATTTTATTAGTTCGTTACAGATTCCATCTGGTCCTGCTGACTTTTTAGGTTTTAATTGGTTTATTGTTTCGTTAAACGCCTCCAAACTAGGTGCCCCTTCTTCGTTGTCTCTGCTGTCTACTGTTTCTTGTTCTTGGCTTTGTTGAGCTTGCCCTTTGTAAAGGTCTTTGAAGTGTTTCTTCCCATTGGTTTGTTGCGATTGCGATGTTTGCATTATATTTCTTTATTTCACGTAGTATCTCTTTCTCCGTCGTTGTCGTCTACTTCAAGGATTAGGCCTTGCGGCCTGTTCCGGTTCAATATTCCATCGTTTGCGAGGTCTTCCGACATCTCTGGTTCCTCTTGGGTTGTATTGTATTGCTAATTTTGGGAGTCTTTCTGGGTTCATTCTATCTACATGTTCCTTCCATCTTGTCTTGTAATTTATTATTTGGTTCCATATTGGTTGTACTTGTAGCTCGTTTCTAATGTGTTCGTTAGTAAATCTGTCTAACCGGCTGCATCCTTTGACTCCTCTTAGGAACCTCATCTCTGCTGACTGGATTTTCCTATGGTCCTTTGTTGTCATTGTCCATGTTTCGCTGCCATATAGTAATGTGGGGACCGCCATTACTTTGTAAAATTTTATCTGTGTCTCCTTTCTTGTTTTGTTTCTTAGTGCTCTTCTTATAGTACCGCACATTCTCTGAAATGTGGATATTTTTTTGTCAATGTCTTGGTCATAGTTATATGAGACATCGCAACCTAGATATCTGAAATTTTGTATTTGTTCTAGATTGGTGTTGTTAATAATAATTTTAGATCTTATGGGTTGTTTTCCTTGAAAGGCCATTATTTTTGTTTTAGTTGTTGATATTTGGCAGTTGTAATCTTTTGCTATGTTGTTTAATCTGTAGATTGCTCGTTGTAAATTGTTTTCTGAATTTGCGATTATAGCCTGGTCGTCAGCAAAGAGTATTGTGTTGACATATTTATTTGTATTTATTTGTATTCCCTTTGGTGCTTCTTGTTTCCATGTCTTTATCATGTCGTTAATATATATATTAAATAGAGTGGGTGATAGGCCACATCCTTGTCTTACACCTTGATTTGTGTATATCAGGCTTTCGCCTTCGTCATTGCTTTCTATAGCGATTTTGGTGTTTTGATAAAGACTCTTTATCGCTTTTATCAAATGAGATGGAAATCCATTTTTTTCTAAAATTGACCATAGTTTTGTTCTTGTAACCTTGTCAAATGCTTTAGTGAAATCAACAAATGCTATATGTGTTTCTAAATTCCGTTCTCTACGTTTTTCTATGATCTGTTTCAAGGTGAGGACAGCATCTATACAGGATCGTCCTTTGCGAAAGCCATTCTGTTCTTCTTCTAGGATCACTTCAGCTATTGTTTGCGTTCTTGCTGTTATAATTTTCGAATATAACTTGTATCCTGAATTTAGTAAACTGATGCCCCTATAATTGTTGCAGTCTGTTCTATCGCCTTTTTTGAAAAGTGATTTTATTTTAGCTACGGCCCATTCTTGAGGAATTTTAGTTTGTTTCCAACACATATTAATGAAGTGTAATAATCTTAATTTTAGAAACACGCCTCCGTATTTAAGTAGTTCAGTATTAATTTTGTCAATTCCTGTGGCTTTTCTATTTTTTAACGTCTTTATTGCATTTTCTAATTCTTGTATAGTTATATCGTCTACGGTTAGATTCGTCCCTTGTAAATCTATATCTCCGTTATTATTAACTTCGTCTTCTTCTTCTTCTTCTGAATTGTACCACAGTTCTTTGTAATGTTGTTCCCACTTTTCAGTTTCTATGATATTTAACGTTGCAGTATCTTTTTCTTCTTTGTTGAGGTGCTTCATAATTTTATATGCCGATTCTTGTTGTCCGTATACATCTTCTTCTATACGTGTTATATAATTATCCCAGCTATTACGATATGCTTCTTTTATAGCTCTTTTGGCTTCTGCACTTCGTTCTTTATAGTACTGTTTGTTTTGTTCCGTCCTTGATGCTAGATATTGTTGGTATGCTCTGCGTTTGTTATCTATTAATTGTTGTAGTTCGTTATTCCATATTTTAGGTCCTTTTCTCCTGTAGTTCTTCCGTCTTGTCCCTAGGGCTTCTGCTGCTGCCTTGTGTATAGTTGTTTTTATGACTTTCCATTCTTCATCTATGTTTTCTTTTGTTTCTTCTTGGGATAGGTAGTTTGTTAAACGTGTTTGGTATAGATGTTTGATGCTGTCATTTTGCAGTAGGTATGTTTTATATGTTTCTTCTGCAGTTCCCTTTTTATGTTTTGTATTGGATTTTACCCATGGTTTTGGGATGGTTATTTTACTTACTACTAGGTAGTGGTCAGAGCCTATGTCGCTACCTCTGTACACATGTGTGTCCGTAACTAGCGAAGCCAGCTTATTATTTACTATGACGTAGTCGATTAGGCTTCTGAGACCTCTTGCTGACCATGTGTATTTGTTAATGTCCTTTTTGCGGAAGAACGTATTTGTGATTTTCAGCTTATTATATGTAGCAAACTGTCGTAATTCAATTCCGTTATTGTTCATTGTTTGTTCTCCGTATAGGCCGACTATGTTTTGGATTGGTGTATTCCCCACTCTAGCATTTAAATCTCCTGCTAGTATTATGTAGTTATTTGATTGTACTTTATTGATGGTTTTTTGTAGGGTCTTGTAGAATGTTTGAGTTTCGGAGTGTTTTCCTTCTTCTGGGGCATATAGTCCTATAACAGTGAGTGGTCCTCTTTTTGTTTTTAATTCAACTTTCAATATTCTTTCGTTTATGTATTCGTAGTTTTGTACAGCATTTTTCCATTCTTTGTCTATTATAAGTGCTACACCTGCACTTGCTCTCTGTTTTTGTGTGACTCCACTCCATATGATAAGGTTTTCATCTATGTCAGCTGTTCCTTTTAATTTCTTCTTGGTTTCTGTTGTCACCATAATGTTAATACCTTTTTCTTTCATAATATTACAGATTTCTAATTGCTTTGTAGCTATGCTTCGCGTATTCCATGTAGCAATCTTTAGTACGTTATTTATCCATTTTCGTTTGTCCTTTTCCTTGCAGTGTCCGTCAACTGAGTTTCCGTCCGGCCCGAGATTTCTATTGAACTTTCGAGTATTCTTATTATTTCCCTATAGTGTGGAGTACCAATCCATAGCTATAGGTAAGTTAGATGGTGGGGCTGCCACCTTGAGGCTTTCTAACTTGCCCGATTTTTCTGTAGGAGTGTGTCTTCTCTTAGCCAAAAGTACCAGTTTTAAGGCGCCGGAAATTCGCCTTCGTCCTCTCTCGTTAGTGTTAACCAGGGGGTACGACGTGGACGTGAGAGTAGGACTTGTTGGTATTGTTATATGATGGCATAATAGCGGTGGCATTTGTCAGTTTTTATAAGTGAAGCATATTGGCATCTGCTTCGCTTCTGAGATCATATCTTACCAACTTTACCCCCTTAATGTTTTGAACAGCTACAGCTCTTGTTATTTCCCCTTCTAAATGTCGAGATAAATGTTGAATTATCTCTTCCTCAGCTAATGTTGGTGTCAGATGCTGTGCTCTATTAAATTTATTTATTACATACATTTCCCGTGTACTACCTCCTTCAAAATATCTACCAGTTGTTAAATGCGTTCTAACTTGAGCTTGATGTGCGTTACTCCAAACTGGTCCATGAATAACTTTCTAAATTCTTGATAATTTCTATATTTAGATTTTATTATACTATGCCATATATCTGCATGACTTCTTAAGGTCATGTTAATAATTTGTAACTTTTTATTTTCATTAAATACTGACTTCATTATGTCATCTAATTTAACTAAATAGGTCATTGGTTGTTCTCCTAATCTTCCTTCAAAATTAGGTAACAGAGCTGCCTGTATTCCCATATAACTTCCTCTTTGACTCCCATTTAAAATTCCCGTACCATCTTGCATTCTTTTCGATGAATCTTCTGCCTCTTTAAACTTTGTTGAATTATTTTCTGCAAACAAATTAACTCTGCTTACATTGTCATTAATTTCTTCTTGCATCTCAACTCTATTTTTATCTACCTTGTCATCAATTTGTTTTACTTTTTCATGCACATCCTTATTCTGACTTTGTATGTCCTTTATTTTTCCATCCAACTCTTTGTTATTCTTTACTAACTTATCTTCCATGATTTGTGTTAAATTTTCCTCTAGCTGTTTGTTTTCGTCCTTCCTTTCTCTTCTCACCTCATTCTTTACTTCATTCGTATAACTCTCTAATGTTACTCAAATATTATCTATTTTCTCTTGCAATTCTTGTTTATTCTGAAATTGTACTTTATTAAAATCTTCTTTTAACTCGTTCATTGTCACTTCCATCTTATCTGCTTGTTCTTTTTGTTCTTGCAACTTCTCTACAGTACTCTTAATTGATGCTTGTAGCCTACCTTCTCTTTCCTCTGCCTTTTCCTCAATTGACTGTTGCAGATCTCTCTTACTTTCCTCTGTCTTCTTCTCTAAATTCCGTAAATCCTTTTTCAACTCTTCAGCATTCTTCTTACTTTCCTCCGCAGTTCTTTCAATTGCTGCTTGCAACCTACCTTCCCTTTCCTCTGCATTCTTCTCAGTTTCTTGTTCAATTTTCTCTGCAGTTTTCTCGATCGACTGTTGCAAATCCTATTTTGTCCTTTCATTATCTTGCATGATTTATTACATCATCACCACTAACTTCTCCATGTCGATGGTTGTTTTTCCTGTTGATTCCTGCTGAATTGTCACCTGATCACCTTGTATTCCTACCTCTTGCTATATTTCCTCCACTTCAACTTCAGCACCACTCGTTACTGCTTCCATCTCTTCTTGTCCTTCCTCTTCAGTCTTCTTACTTTTTCTTGTTACACTTTTGTCTGCCATATTTAAGTAAAATTTTTAAATGTACCTACTTTTAATTACAGATCTTTATATTCAATTCTAAATCTTTATATTTTGTTTACCAATTGGACCTTTATAAAATGCTTTAGTTATTCTTAGCGATTGTCCTATTCTATTACTTTATTTCTCTTAAAAGAACTCAGTTATGATACGTTTCTAAATTGTGATTGTTTTATTACAATCCTGTTCCTTAATTTACAATTATTAATAACAAATTAACCATAAACTTTGTTTATCAGTTACAATCAAACCCGTTTATTTTTATTTTTACTAGCCCACGTTGTCTGCGTCATTATTTTATGTAGTGACAAGCACCACATTAAACAGCTAATATTTATGTAATAGCTTTACTTTTAGATAGCCCTTATTTAATTTTCAAATCAATTACGTATTTTGAATAATTATTTTAACTGAGTACTCTTATCAGGGTGGTTCGCCAATCTAGTGATCTGTTAATTGAATTTTCAATTGTATTTTTAAAATCTTTGACTATTAAATGACCCCCAATGTCAACTGACTTCTATTCTAAATTAAACCAGTTATTGACAATCGTATCTTACATTGACACACATATCAACCAATTCACCTACGTAAGTACTGTATTAAGTTTATTTTCACACTTTCTTTTACTGATTGTTATTCAAAATGCTTTTATAAATGCTTTACACAAACCTTAAAACGTATCTAGCTTTTACTGCAAGAATCCTACCAACAACAGCCTCCAATGTCGATAGTCTGCAACACCTACCGCTTACTCCCCAAATAGTGACAACTATGATGGTCTGTCAACCCTCGAACTGCATCTATCCTGTCAGTAACTCCTACTATTCCCAGAATCCAGTACTGCTCCCTTTACAAACGTCACCGTCACACCAATCGACTCCCGGTAAGTTTGATTATCCAAATCTAACCTTATTTATTCTGCAGATAGTCCGATGTCAGCAATACGCACAAAAATTATCCAAATCAATCAGTTACTTGTAAGAATCTGCAATAATATCTTGTATGTATCAATAAATCCATATCTCTTCAAATAATGTAACCTTCTGTATTATTTATTTCCAATTCACTGTATTTGTACAATCTCTTCACCGATTGTATGTCTGTATTAGTTCCAATTTACACTTTCGCCCATCACACCATGCAGATTTGTTGCCAACCCCTTTTAATTTGCATTTACCAGACAATGATACAAATTAAGGCATTATTTTCCCATTTTTTTATTTACCAAAATTCGTTCTTTCAAAAATACATGCAGATTTTTTATGAGTTGTTTCAGTAACTAATTAAACAAAATTTTCATTCCTGTTAGATACAATTCTTATTGCACACTTATTTATTTTAAATATCCTATTATTACATGCTATTAATTCTTATCATTCTAACAAATACATTTGTTAATTGTAACCTTGGCTTGAACTTTATTAAAATTAAACTCAACCACCAAATTTGTATACTCAAATGTTATTTTATTATCAAATTACCTCACTCATTGTCTCAATTAAATTTCATTATTCATTTCAAAATTAACACCCAATTCTATCCAAACACTTCAAGATTTGATTGTAGTAATCTTCCAAATTTATTAGTTTTATATTTTTATCTTTCAACCACCTTTAGTGTATCACAACAATATATAGATCATTTAACTCCTGTTAGGAGCATAGGGCTTCCACAGTGTTTTTCCATCGGGTCCTATTCCTTGCTACCAGTTTGAGTTTCCACCATTCTTTTCCCGTTTCTTTTGCTTCGCTTCGTATTGATCTGCGCCATGTTGTCTTCGGACGTCCTACTTTGCGATATCCTTGCGGATTCCATTCCAGGGCCGCTTTGGGTATATTGTCCTCTTCTCTGCGTAATGTATGGCCGATCCAATTCTATTTTCTCCTTTTTATTTGTTTTTGTATCGGTTTTTCTTTTGCAAGTTCCCATAGTTCTACATTTGATATGATTCGAGGCCACCTAACTCTAAGAATGCGTCTTAGACAACGGTTGACTTGTATTTTGTTGGAAAGGGTTTTAGTCACCAGCCATGACTCACATCCGTACAAGAGTACTGACTTTACGTTTGTGTTAAAAATGCGTAACTTGGTTTTGCTCGAGTACTGGGTAGAATTCCATATAGCTGACAGTGTTTGGAAAGCACATTTGGCTTTATTTAACCTTGTTTTCACGTCAAGTTCGCATCCGCCATTTGTTGTTAACATGGACCCTAAATAATAAAAACTTTCTTCTTGTTTTATTTGTGTGTTTTCGATGTCTAGTCTTTGGTTTGATGTCCTTCTGATTCTTATTTCTACAGTTTTTAACTTATTTATTTCTAATCCTGCTTTTTCTCCTTCAGTTTGGAGTTTTTCAAGAGTTTTAGACGTGTTGTTTAAGGTATGATTTATTAATACAATGTCATCTGCATAATTTAGGTGACTTATTTTCTGTTTAATCCCCATTGTATACCCGATTGATATCTGTTTGTGACCTTTTTCATAATGTCGTCCAGGGTCAGTATAAAAAGTAACGGTGATACTAAGCACCCCTGTTTTACGCCACATTTTACATCTATTGGATCTGTTAGTTGCCCATCATGTTTAATTCTGCACTTGTAGTTTTCGTACAGTAATTTTATTAGGCGAACTATTTTTTTCTGGGACTTCTCTTTCTCTTAGTGTTTTCCAAATTGCTCCTCTTTCTAGTCGGTCAAAGTCCTTTGCAAAATCTATAAATACTAGGTAGGCACTTGTTCTCCATTCTAGGCTTTGTTCAATTATGGTTCTTATTGTGTTAATGTGATCTATGCATGCCCTATTTGGTCTGAACCCCGCTTGTTTGCTCATTATGGTGCGTTCTAGGCATTCTTAAAACGGTTGAGAAGTATTCTCGTAAAAAATTTGAGGCAACATTTAGTAAAGTTATTCCACCCCAGTTACTAGATTCAGTAAGGTTTCCCTTTCTTGGTATTTTTATTAGAACTCCCTGGTTCCATTCATCTGGTATAGTTTCGCTTTCCCATATTTTTGTTAGCCAGGGGTGGAGAATGTTTGCTGATGTTTGGATGTCTACTTTAAGAATTTTGAGGTGTAGGAGCGTTTACATCGATTCTCATTTCAGCGTCTTGTTGTATGTGTTCTTCTTCATTGTTGTCGTTATATATCATACCTTCTTGATTATTTCCGTCATTGGGGTTTAGTACTTGTTGGAAATGCTCCTTCCATCTACTTAGGTGGTCTTCTGTGGTTATCAAAAGCTTCCTCTCTCTGTTTTTAATAAGTTGTGTTTTTCGTATGTTTCGGTTTGCGAGCTGTCTAGTAGTGTTATATAGCTCTCTCATATTGTTTGTTCGGGCAGCTCTTTCTGCTTGTTCTGCTAGTTTGTTTGCCCACCTTCTCTTGTCTCTTCGTACGCTTCGCTTTAATTCTAGTCTTTTTTTGCGTAGTTTTGCCTAAACTCCCTTAGTTTAGTTGCATTAGTTTCGGAGTTTAGCTTTTGTTGAAGGTCTTTCCGCTCTTGTATCTTTTGCCAGCTTTCATCAGATATCCATGGTTTCTTTCCCAGTTGTTTGTGTCCTATGGTTTCTTCGCATGTTTTATTAAAGATTTCCTTTAGTTTAGTCCAGCTCTCGTTTATATCTTCGATCGTATTGTTTAGGGCATTGTGTTTATCTCTTAGTGTTGTTATAAAGTTGTGTCTTTTATTTTCGTCTTCGAGTTTTGCTACGTCGTAGACTCTAGGTGTTTTTCTGGTGTTTTTCTTGGGTATAGCGATTTTTAACTTAATTTCGCCGATTACTACGTGGTGATCGCTATCTATGTCTGCTCCTCTTTTGTTCGTCACGTCAAGTAGCGATTTTATCCATCTTCCACTAATTGCTGTATGATCAATCTGGTTCTTGGTGATGCCATCTGGTGATGTCCAGGTGTATTTATGGCATTCTTTGTGGAGGAAAATTGTGCCACCTATAACTAGTTCATGTTGGCTACATAGGTCTATAAACATTTCGCCATTTTCGTTTCTTATACCAAGTCCGTGGGTGCCTATAGTTCTCTCAATCCCTTCGTTTTCGTTTCCCATTTTGGCATTTATATCACCCATTACAATAATTATATCTTGTTTTTTGACTTTTTGGATGGTGTTGGATAGTTTGTAGTAGAAGGCTTCCTTGTTTTCGTAGTCGTCTACTTCTGTCGGCACGTAACACTGTATGATAGTGACGTTTCGTACTTTCGATCTGAAACGGGCCCATATTATTCGTTCTGAGATTGGCTCCCATGCAATTAAGCTGGATTTTGCTCTTTTACTTAGCAGTAGTCCCACTCCCTCTTGGTGGACGTCATTTTCGTTTTCTCTTCCTGAGTAGAGAAAGCTGAGCCCATTTAATGTTGTTTCTCCAGAAGTACTCCATCGCGTTTCGCTTAGTTCTAGTATTTCAACGTTGTATGATTTCATTGCTTTAATTACTTGGTGTAGTCTGCTGGATTCTGCTAGGGTTCTCACATTTCAAGTTCTAATTCTTGTCCGTATTTTAGCGCCAAAGGTTGTCATCGTAGGGTCCGTCCGGCTATTCACTGTTTCGGATTCTGGTGATGGGGCTGCCATCTATAACATCCAGACATGCTTATGGTTATACCGCCAATATTCGGTAGCCAGGGCCTCGTTCGTTGTCTAGCAGGGAGTACCACGTCCAGGTGAGGTTGACACTTGGGTGACTGGATGTTGTCGCCACCCCTTACCCCCCAAGTTAGATTAAATTTAGTTTAATTTTTGTTAAGTAATTTTAGTTCTTAATT
>CALNHX010010708.1:0-37939 GCA_940337035.1 Agriotes lineatus | reverse complement strand
CATTCGATAAGGTAATTTTTGAATTCTTGCGCCTTCGACGGCATTAATCTATCTTTTGTTTTCAGGCAAAACTGATACTTGATTGTTGAAAGACAACAACATGAAATTGTTTTTCCAACATCAAATTTGGAATTTAAGCTATTACTGGATAATTGCTTTCGATAGATGCCTTAATATGCCTGGATCTCTCTTCAGTAAGACGTACTCTTGTTCTAATTGTAACTTTATGATTTCTAACGCCGATACTTTGATTGAGTTTTCTGCAGCGTTGCGGTAGCTCGTTCGGACGGCGGCTCCTGATGATATCTGCCTGAATCTGAAAACCTGCGATGCTGTGGCTGCTGTGGGGGCCTCCTATACCCAGGCGGATATGCTGCCGTTGAAATCTCGGGCTAAGGAACTCAATTCTGCCCGTGACTGAAGATCGTAACCTTGAGCTGAGTCCTCGGAAGGTGGTAACGAAGAAAATTTTTTTTTGTGAGGGAAATCGCTACCCCACTTTCACTGGTGCACTGGTAAATTGGCTACACAATGGTGTAGTTTTTATTATTGTAAATTAAATATTTCTATATTAAAATTGTATTTAAATGAGAGACCAAAACTGTGTGTCAAGAATCAATATTATTCAATTGTTTCTGTCCTGATGGTCGTTATTAACAAATGCCTATCTAGATTATAAAAACGGATGTAGACCAAGTTCAATACAATAACTTTCTTAACTAATATTACTTATAACTAAAATAATTTACAAATTTTTATTTCTAAAATATTGTCCTTTTAATTTGGTTTTTACTGTCTCATTGCGCCACTAACACTTTGTATTATTTAGATTGCCTTTCTCATCGCCTAATTACACTGACTTGTTTTAAATAGTTCACTTCTTTCACCAATTTTGTTTTACATCCTTCTGTGTCCTTTTCCTCGTATTTTCATCAACTGTCTACTTTTCACATATTTTCAAATATTGCTGTCTAATATTACAATTGCCATGTTCTGCCTGGTTTAAGCTCTTTGCAACCTATTATATTATAATTCTGCTTCCTTTATCTTTATTTAAGATTGCCCATAAACATTTCCTATTTAATTATTCTGACATCTACGCTTTATTTAACACGCACATATTACAAACCTTTCTGTGACTGTTTTATGTATTTGGGTTTGGCTTTAATTTTGCACAAACCTCTTATTTTTGGCTAATTTAAAATTATCTACTCCAATCTATGAAAAACGAACTCTGCCCTTTGCCTTCTCTACTCAAATTATTTCATTACGACCGGCATTTCTTTGTAAATGTAATTACAAATTGAAATTTATACGCTAAATCTTGCAGTTGCATGAACTACCTCAACTCTGTGTTTTCTGACTTGCTTTTATTTATTTGTGCTGCAATCAGAGTTGAGTAGCTGGCTCAATATATTTAAACCAACATAAATCATGATAAACAATCTTCAGAAAAGTCGCTACAAGAAAGTCTAAACATTAATCTTAATAAAACAAAGCATTGACTAACACTGATGATCTACGCGAACATGTAATAATAGTAAATATAAACTGAAACAGAACCATTCAATTAATGTATTCCAAGGTGCTGTGTTTCCGCTTATTATATTAAATGAATAACTAGTATATTGAAAAAAGAAGATAGATATAATATTTAGAATGATTGCTAGCTAAATACCAATACAACTTTTTTTATATCCTTATTTTTTCGTACCGATATCAACCAATCAGGAGGCTGGATTTAGTTGAGTTATCTTGTATGATTTCGATTATACGACTCCCTCGAACATCAACCAATGAAAAACGGAAAAATGCATAATTACGCATGTACTAACTAGTTAATAAAAAAATTGACAAAAAACAAAAGACGCCCATTTTTCGAGGTATTCAACTGGAAAATCACCCATCTCACATCAATAGACATTAAAAATGTAATAAAATTGTAAAGTTTGAAAAAAATCGTTAGGCCATTTTTAAAAACATCGAAAAAACTGAAAATCACAAAAATTTTGAAATTGAGTTTTCAACAGATCTTCACGTCCCCTGAACCCAAAAAACATTTTTTTCATTGGTCTGTGTGTGTGTGTGTGTCTGTCTGTGTGCCTGTGAATAGAATATCTCAAAAACGAAAAGAGCTATGGCGTTGAAACTTCATATATAAGTTTTGAAGAATATCGCATAACCGGAAGTAGGTGTTTACTCTTGCAGTTTTTTAAGTTTTTTTCGATCTCTTGGCTCTAACGATTTTTTATTACATTTTTAATATATATTAATGTGAGATAGGTGATTTTCCAGTTGAATACTTCTAAAATGGGTTTCTTTTGTTTTCTTTTCTATGTTTTTTATTAACTCCTATTTTAAATAGAACACATGATATATTATTATATTTTTGAATTCAGCTTAAAATTCTAGACAAAAATTGTTTCTTTAACTAACGCCCTATTTTGTACCGTTTTTGTAGAATTTGTAATTTTTTCAAATTTTTTGACAAATGCTTAAAAAATTTTATTGAATAAAATTTTTGGTTAATTATAAGGTCACTGTAAAAGGAAGTTGAGTGCGTGTATCACACCAGATTGTTGAGATATTCTGTTCGCACACAGACAGACTGACAGACAGACCAATAAACAAGAACATGATTTTTGGGTTCAGGCACTCTAAAACGTTAAGATCTGTTGAAAACTCAATTTCGAATTTTGGGGGTGAATCCAATACTTCCTTTAGCGCAAAAAGAAGTAAAACCCGTCGGCAAAACTTAACAGTGTGTGTATTTACTGAATGGTTAGTTTGGGACGTAAATAAGATGTATAATCTTTTGTGTAGAGAGTTTCCTAGCCTCATTTTTATAATAACTAAGTGGCACGACCATAGAAAGCGAGATATTGCGAAAAACGTATTTCTGTGACTTTTGACCTTGAATAACTCAATACGCAAGGGCTGTATTCATGGGGCCCTTTTGAGACATTATTTTTAATATCAAAATAAAGGTGTATGCAAATTTCAGCTCACTTGAATTTTTTTGGCAGATGCTGCGTTTTTCCGTCTAATGAAACTGGACTATTTATGTATTTTGAATTTCAAATATGTCAAAAACTACGATTTACACAAACAAACTTACAATTGCGAAAACTTAGCTTCACTTCTGATTAAACCTTTTGGTTTCTTTAGATTTCACGGATTAAAGCTAGTCTTTCCAACGTTTTTTTCGGTCGTGCAACTTTCTTCTTCCACCTGTAGGCTGGTAATGAAGCAGTTGTTTCGGTGTACTCTCCCGCTCATCCTAGTGAGATGTTTCTGCCAATTGGTTCTGTATTGTTTTATTGTTTTATTTTTTCATTTAGATTGAAGATATAATTCTTGTCTAATTTGATTATTGTGTTTATGGTCCAATATTGTGTAGCCAGCAGTGTACCACAAGAATCTCATTTCAGCTGTTTCAATTCTTCTCGCTTGGCCTTTAGTAATCGTCCAATTTTCACATGCATATAGCATACGGTGACTGCCATAACCTTCTAAAACTTAAGGAGCGTTTCTCTCTTCGTATTTTACTTCTCTCGTCTAAAAGACGAATAAAGTATTCTAATCACAAAAAATCACCTTTCGAGATTTCTTCAGATCTTCACGTTTAAAGTTTTCTAGATGACGAAAAACAGGTCTTCTCAATTCCATCTGTATGTCTGCCTGTTGCCGATAAAACTAAAAAAATACTGGTTGGACATTGTGCATGCGAATTATATACCTTTCTGGCACGAAACCACGAAAATTTCGGTAAATATGTATGTACAGAGTTAGCCCCTTACTAAAAGATTTGCATATGTTTGCTTTAACTTAAGAATTCGAATCCTACAGTCGGTAATGTTTTTTTTTATTACCATTTTTGTAATTTGCATTACCAAGTGTTCCCTTTTATTGTGTCAGTATTATTAGGAGTGTTAAGATATTTTTAACTTGAGTTTTCTTTAAGTTTTAAAATTGTTTAGTGTCACAACTTTCACTTGCTAGGGAAGTTCTGAGTAAAACCTATTCCAGATTTTTAAAATATATATTCATTGTTCCACACATGAAATTGGATTTCGATATTTTGCTGTCGATGTCTCTTTGTTCTGCACATGTAATTTTGTATCCTATATAACTGAAGCAATTGATTCGTTCAATTGGCGTATCATCAATAATGATTTTCGCTGAAATAGGATCTTGGTCTTTAAAATATATAGCCGTAGTCTTTGAAAAATTATATATTTTTGATGTTTTGTATAGTTTATGTATTGCTTACAACAATTATCATTACAAATAGTTAATGTAATTAGAAAATGTTTAGTAATATACAATCTTAATATATATAAAGCGAGTATGAAAAAGAATACCACCGAAAGTAGAATTGAGTGGATCAAAGAAGAAGAATGGATCAAACACTATGAAGAGTTACTTGTAGAGAAGAGAGAACAATTTACACCACCAACAAATGAAGATCAATATAATATAAGTCAGACACACATGGAAATAAACCAGACAGAAGTAGATAACGTCATAATGCTCTTAAAAAATGGGAGAGCCACGGGGCCAGGAGGAATACCAGCGGAATTGATAAAATATGGGGGAAGAAAACTGAAAGAACGAATTAAAAAATTGATGAATAAGTGTATACAGTGTTCCATTGTTCCTACACAATGGAATATATCCTATATAACATCAGTACATAAAAAAGGTTCTAGGAGAGATACCAATAACTATAGAGGACTCAGTGTAATGAGCACGATGAGTAAAGTATTTGGGAAAATAATTAAAAATAAATTACAACGAATGACACAACGTAAGATAAGTGAGGAACAAAGTGGATTCACAAGAGGACGATCATGCACTGATAATATTTTTATCCTACAACAACTAACAGAGAAAAGAATATCTAAAGGACAAGAAACCCACCTGGCTTTTATCGACTTAGAGAAGGCATATGATTCAGTTCCCAGGGAGAAATTATGGCAAGCACTGGATACCCTAGACGTAGACGCGCATATGATCAGGATTATAAAAGAACTATATACTAATAATAAGTCGTACTTAAAAATAGAGCAAAGACTATCAAGACCTATAGAAACAACAAAAGGCTTAAGACAGGGTTGCTGCATATCACCACTACTCTTCAACATATATTTAGAACATATATTAGAAAAATGGAAAAGAAGCTGTGCCGGTATGGGTGTACCAATAGAGGACAATTGCCTGTTCACACTTAACTTTGCGGATGACCAGATAATTATAGCACAGGACGCTTACGACCTGGAATTCATTCTAAAACAATTGCATAAATACTATCAAGAGATGGGAATGAACATAAATATTAGCAAGACAGAGTACCTAGTCGTTAATTCAGAAGCACAGTTCCAGATTTTAATTGATGACAACAAGGACATCAAACAAGTAAAACAATTTAAATATCTAGGAGTACTGTTTACAAAGGATGGATTGGGTAGAATGGAAATTATAAACAGAATAGAACAAGGACGGAAAGTGCTTGGATGTTGAATGGAATATGGTGGGACAAACACATATCGCGAAAAGTTAAGAAACACATAGGGAAGACAATGGTGGAATCAGTAAGGTTATGGTAGCGAAGTGTGGCCATTAACAGCAGACTGCAAAAGAAAACTTCAGCTACGGAGATGGACTACCTAAGGAGAAGCGCCAGAATATCAGAATGGACATATCAGGAAATACGGATATAAGAACGATGATGATGGCACAGGGACACAGTAGACCATAGAACCAAAGATAGAAGATGTAGTTTAAAATGGTCGGGCATATGCAAATGGAATGAAGTGGCCACGTAGAATTTGGCAGTGGAAACCACCTGGTAGAAGTTAAAAGGGGCGACCAGACATCATGGATCTTGGAAGAGATGTGAGGAATGTATGAGAGCCCGTGATCTGGAAGAAGAAGATGCACTCGAGAGAGGCAGATGGCGCTTAGGACTGGGAAGGCGGCGAGAAGCTGTATAAACCCAAATATATATATATATATATATATTACGCGAAAAACCACTATGTGACACCAATAACTAAAACGACGTTTCTGCACCCAAAACGTTTTGCACACAATATGAGCAACTGGCACCCATATATGTTTCTTATGTATATGTTCGTTTTGACGCCTTATATATGGGTTTGTTATAATAATATATCCTAGTTTAGACTAATCAGCAGTGAGAAGCCGGAAGCATGTCAACACAGCAGTAGTATTGGTCATTTTAAAATAATTGCGAGCTTATCGTGGCTTTCAAGCGGACAATATAATATTCTGTTGCTCTCCAGTGTTTCCATGACAGCAATAACAACAACACAGAATTTAATTTATTCTTATTGATACATAAAATAAAAATAGCTGTTGATATTGATACACAAAATAAAAAAATAATTTTAAAAAGTTTTTAGTTTCGTTAAGTATGTTTTTTTAAATGTTGGATTTTACTGTTTATTTGATTAACGGTTCTGTCAGATTTTAAATATTTTTTGGCAAATTTTTTAATCTCATCTCCCGATGGATAGGAAGAATATTGACGAGAAATTTTGAAAAATGCCTTTTAATTAAATTTATTTCGCATGAGGACTAAGTCTTCCTTTTAATCGACGGGCGTGGTTTCTTGGATGAAGGAACTTCGTCGCTTAACTTGTCATTGTCCTCTGAATCCGCTCTACAATGCCGGTTCTCCTTTGATGCTGACGATTTTGTTTTACACGTTTCAACCTCCTCTTCTTCGGAAGTTAATACCGAATTTTCCTCGGTGTTTTCGTTGGGGTCTTTTCCTAAACAAAAAAACGCATTAGTTTCACAATTTGAAATTGTCCCTTTACATTATTTCTCTCCTAAGAGGCCTATGAACAGAAAACAACCCAACCATTTTTTCCTGTTATAATTATGAAAAAAAGTAAGTCATGTTTTGAAAATTCTGAAAGAAAGAAAAAAATATAATATCAAATTTCTTACCGCTATTTAACGCTATTTTAAAGTTGCTAGGGGTCTGTATGTTTTCATCTTCTGCTTCAGAGTCAGAAGAAGCTGATAACACGGGTTCATAAATCTGTATATCAATCTCATCCAAACGTTTGTTCTTGCAATCAAGAAGTTCTCCCTTTTCCAGTTTTAACAGAATTTTTGAAACTTTTGCGATCATCATAATATCCTTTGGCAATCTATAAAATTCCCTGTGGGTTTTTTCTGTATGGCCCATAAAAGATGCCAACTGCCCAATTTCATTTTGTCGCAAATCCATTAGTTGCATCATGGTGGCAATATGCTTACGTAATTTAGAGCTTCGAATTAATTTAGTTGTTTTGCACCACACTCTTTGAATATTTACTTTGAATGTAGCAACCATTTATCCATTCGTCAACGCTATTGGGATTAGTAAAAAAATATTTGTTTGATGACTCAATGTATTTAATTCGTTCAGTTACCAAAGTGTCTACAAATTCCTGGACGTCTGGTGGTAAATACTAACAAATCTTTCGAACCTTTTCCAATAGTATGTATTTTTTTTGTAAAGTTTAGTTAGAATCCGTTCTGTTTGGCTTAAAGCTTCTAAGACCTCATCTTTTGTTCGATTGTGTCCGGTGCGGTTACGTCGGTAAGTTCAATAAATTGAATATCTCCTACTCGTCTCCTGTTGTGTACGAGAACTAATATAAATGTTGCCTCCACCAGAATATTGTACTGTGCTATATTTGTTTGCTCTTTTAAAATTGTAACGGCATTTGCTGCTTTTTTTATGCAATACTCTCTTAATTTCATAACGTCTTGATTTTTTGATAGTCAGATCTTTTAGAGCAAGGCTACCTATTTCACGTGCCCAATTGTTTTCTATTATATCGCGCAAAATTTTTAACTGCTCTAAGATACATGAAGAGTTGTTTAAGGACTCCTTTTTTATAATTTGATCTTTTTTACATATGAGGTATGTAGCAATGTCGATTAAATCTTTCAATGTCTTTCCCTTGGTGCAACGCATAAGATGCAGCCCCATATGTCCTATCACTATCTGAAAAATTGCTTGCGAGTTTTACTGCTTCCACAAGGTAATCGATGTATTCAGGTTTTAGGATATCTGTAAACATAACTTAAATCAATGTTATACAGGGTGTTTCCAAAAGACGAACGATAAAATGTCCTGCGACAAGTACGTGATAGCGGTTTTTTGACGTTTGATATCATAAAATGGTTTCATATGTTCAGAATTACCCAAAAAAGGTCCAATCATGTAGGACGAACAGTTTTTGAGAAAAAATAAGTTTAAGGTGCTACTGCAGAATGATTTTTAACACCATAAAAGTTCTTCCGTAGTGGTAGGCAGTGATGTAAAATTGTAATTTACCCTGTAAATTCTGAAATTGTTTACCGTAATTTATAGTAATTTACCATTTTTTGATTACCGAAAATTACGTCATAAATTACCGGTTAATTACCGAGAAATTACGGATAGGTAAATAATTACGAACATCATATTCAACTTTCCTTGAAATCTGAAACAAAATCGCTTGCTGCGTTGGCGGCGATGGCGCTTATATTTTAGATTAGAGCCAGGGGTGGCGAACCTTTATTCATCTACGTGCCATTTGTTTCTAAAGAAATGTTTAATGAGGCCATGACGTGCCATCAAACAATCTTGACTTGGTGATTAATGGGAAAAAAATAAAACTAAATACTATCAACTTAAAACTCTTTATTTTGTACAGCAATAGTGACGTTATGTTTATTTAAATAAAAGAAAAAAATCGTGCGACTTCTGCTGTTGCAAATTAGATGCTAAATAACTTATATTAGCTCCATACTTTGTTACTTTTAGCAGAATGCAAGCTGGACTGGATTCATCTGAGAAACGGCTTCTAAGCGAGTCTTTATGTTATTCATTTCTGAAAATAATGACTCACAAGCATAGGTAGATGAAAATATTGTTAAGATAGCAGAAGTAGCCAGCTTCTTCAGACTGGAATTGAATTCCACGTTTCCATAATATTGATATTGGCATTTTTATTTATATTACCTGATACATATAGTCTTTCTATTTTATTTAATTGCAACTGTTTCCTTGTTTGGAAAAATTTTTGAATCCATATTGAACTATAGACTGGAAATCAATCAGCTGCATTTCAATTTGTTCAATTTCCAACCAATCAAATTTGGCAGTTTATCAAGTGAAGTTACATCAGGAAATTTCAGTGTTTCCGATAATTCTTTGAACTGAGAAAATCTCGTTGAAAATTCTTTGATTGAAGAATTAATTACCGAATTAAACTCTTCAGTGACTTTTGCTTGGTCTGGTTTTTCATGAAAATCCAAATCTCTGGATTTTTTTTTCAAGTTTGGGAAATACTTGTAGTTTTTGGTAACAATATCGTTACTGAAAACTTGCAGTTTAGCTTCGAAAGCATGAATGAGATCTATCATAACAATAATTGTTTTATTTGCGCCTTGAAGCTTCATGTTCACTCCATTGTTAAATATAAATTGTTTCAATTAGGTACCTAAATTCCTTGCCGTGCCCAAATTATTTTGTGGCGTGCCATCAATGGCACGCGTGCCAATGGTTCGCCACCCTTGGATTAGACAAAACAATCTTGCCCTTGGCAAATCTGCAGTGCAACAATTGCAATCGTATCTTATTTTATTTTTTAATTGTGCTGAGATTTGGGTTTATTAATTACGCACGTTTAGGTTCTAGTTATTCAAGTCTCAAGGGTGTGTGTGTACTAACATGATTGTGTTCTGTTCGTTGGTAGCAGTAGATTACTGAACCCGCTTTTATTTTTATTACAATGTAAGTACTTACCTAAGTATTACCTGCATAATTTTTCATTTTATATTATTTTCACCAATTATAAATCTTTAAAGTGTTCACATAAAAAAAATTAAATTTTAATATTAAGTCTTGGTATGTGAAATTTCGAAAAATATTTAAACAATTTAAAAATACATTTTTAGCTAAAGTTGAAAAAAATTAGGGGTTTTATGGTCTTCAGATTGTTCAGTTATCTAAAAATAACACACTCTAAAAAAACCTCATTGAAATCTTACTTAAATAGCACTTTTCGGATTTTGACAATTTCGAAAAAACTCCATTTTCTAAATAAGTAAAAATCACTCAGTATATATGATAGGGGCTACGTAGGTTTTTAGACAAGCACAAATTATTGACGTAAAACGTTTTTTCGAAAAATCAAAATTAACATTTTTTCCCATATTATGCCGACTTTTTGGCGGACATTGTATATTAAAGTTGTTAAACGATTTCCGGGACAATTAGCGTCCCGCAAGGAGTTCTTGCGGGACGGGTATAAAATACCCTTGAATCCGGGACAGTTGGCAACCCTATAGTATGTAGTACCTAGTAGCACGTGGCGTATAAGGAGAACGAAACTGTAAGTTTTGAATTGAGAAAGTCAGCTGGTAGGTCTTTAATAATATTCGGAAGAACTGGAATTTAAAATAATAGACATACCGTAGGAATTTCTGTGCCCATTTGTGGGGAGCGTTTTATTTCGAAATAAGCCCTCTCGGATTCAGACACTTTACTGAAGTCGGAATGAGTTCGTTCTATTGGTTCTAAATGTAAACATAAAATTAATACATATTCCAATAATTTTAATAGATAGTAGATAATTATATATTAATTATTAGATAAATAACACGTACCTGAAGCTTGCAGTGCGTTTTGCACAATTTTCGTTGTTCTAGATGACACTTTGAGGCAACCACGGGTTTGCGGGATTCGTTTTTTTACTCTCATCATAAATTGTAAAATTATAAAACAAAATCAAAGTAAAATGTATAACTCTAACTCATACACTGCACGGATTACGACTATAATAAGACGGTGCTTGTTCGTCACAGTGAAATGTATGTAATACTACTGGAAAGATCCAGTGTTGGGAACTCGACAACACAGCCCTTCCCCCTACCGAACGCGACATATCCCTAAATCTGACAAAAAATCCCTCCTACTTTTCGCGCTCAATATAAACGATGATTAAATCTTGAAAATTTTCAATCAACATAGTAATAAACTAGAATCATAAATTTTACCTTGAAGAAAAAAATAATTTAACGTACCTACGCAATATAAATGTAGCATTATTAAATACAAAATAAACACATTTAGGTACTTACAAAATTTCTAAATTTTTTGAAACAAATAAGCAGGTAGGTAACAATAATTCAAACAACGCACACTACAAATGCCGTCTTTAAACTGAAATAAAATAACTAAATAGGGAATATAGGAAGAAGAAAAATATACTCAGAAGTAAGCATTTTGTACAATTTCTTAGACTATTAATGTTAAACATCTGTCGGGCAAAGCTTTAATTTTGTGTAAGCAGTATCTTTGTTATGACTACAATGCTACAGTTGTGAAGAAAAATATAATACTTCGGGAAAATGTAATAAATCTATTTGACGATCATATTATACAATTGGCGAAGGTGCTTACAGTTTTAGTATTTATATCTCAGTCTAATTTTTAAATGGAAAGTATTTTTGATAATATTTCCCAACTTTAAAAAAAAACCTCTTTTATAGCCATTATTGAAAAAATATCCGTTTATCCCTTTTAAGGTAAAAAATCCTTCTAAAAAGGAAATTTCCCTCCCAGTTCCCAACACTGGAAAGATCACACAATGCTGCAGCGACCGAGCCTGACTGTTGAAAGAGCATCGCTGCTACGGAAGGGTCTGCGTTCCTTGTCTCGCCCACGCTTTTAAATGGGCAGGAAATGCATTCAGGCTAATTAATGGTAAAATTAGCAGCTTTCAAATTTGGAAACAGATGCAGCATAAAAGGAATAAAACCACACATTAAATTGTAACTTTATTTTCATTATGATTGCATTACTTCAAAGAAAATAAAAATTACAAATCCGTTTGGCGTGGCTTATCTTAAAATATAGCGCTCATTTTTACACACAGCAAAACTACTTCTTTTAATTCTAACAAATGTCGGATTTTCAATGAGCAGTCGTTTAGCATTATTTATTTGATAAAAATTATATCACACATGATAAAACAGAATGGTTTTGTTTAATTTTTGGCGAATTGTCGATTTTTTACCTAACAGCTGCACAGTTTTCTTTTTTACATGAGTATCAATTCTAATATTAGCATATGTACTTGCAATGTATCGAATGATTTGAATTTCATGCAAATCTTCATGCATATCGGTTATAAGATTTTTATTAATCTAATTTCTTCATTATCAATGAATAGTTATTTGTATACTACTTAGACCGCGAAATAACTGTTTAGCGTATCGAGAAATGTTTGGCGGGCAAAACGAAAAGTTCGCCAAATTATTCCGAGAAAGCCAAACATTTTACGACCTAAGTATACATTTGAAAACTAAGTAGGGCATCTATTTTTAGCCGGTACATACCCGGAACCAATCAACTACCCCGAATTGGCCCTAAAACATGGCTATGCACATTGTCCTCTAAATAGGACGCTGGCGCTGGGTGGTAACGGGTTAAGCTTATTAAATTTATGACTCGTAATTCTCGGAGTAGAGGGTCATGCAAATGCTGAAACTAGAATAAGGGCTCTTTCTCAATCTGTAGCTATGCCTAAAATGGGAAAGAAGTGATCAAAGCATGAATTGTTTACATTTTACAAAATATAGAATCAAGCCTTTTGATGAACTTGAAAAATGGGGAAAGAATTTTCTTCATTTACAAATACGTGTACTCGGCTAAGAGGCACGCGATCTTAATTGTAAACTTTGAAACGTATTTAGTCATTTATTGGTTATATAACTAATTCATAAACGTAATTATTATTTTTCAATTAAAAGCAGTGATTTTATATGCTCTTCCTATTACTTCATTACTACCCTTTTCGCATATTTCCGTAAAATGTGCATATTTTTTTGTAAAATATCTCCATAGTTGCTACTTTTTTATGTTGTATATTTGCCAACGTAAGTGTACTAATAATAACAATCTTAAAAGAGTAACGACGGCAAAAAACTTTTCGATTTGCTTACATACAAATTATATAATTACACAATTTAAAAACTATTAAGGTAGATATTTTAATACAACAACATTTTTGTACCTCTGCCTAGAAACAAAAATTAAATGAAAACAATAAATGATTGTATAAAAAGATGCGCGTTTCAAGAAATAAATTAATCTGCCTGCGGAATTTATTAAAACCTTTACTTCGTATTAGTTCTTATATAGTCGATATTTATACTTATTGGTGGAATTTGATGGTTTTCCCCTGCTTCCACACATTGGTACAACCATAGGCACAACAGTGCTGAACCATTTTAAAATTATACAAATAATTAGGTGAATTTCACTGACAAATTACCTAGGCAACGCACAACTGCCGTAAGAAAGCTAATGTTAGAAAAGGAAAGGAGTTCCTTCTGCAGCGGAGGAGCTGTTCTAACGGACTGGTTCGCAATTCGACGACTTGCGCCGCCAGTGTGCGCTTTCCAATGTAGTTCACTGGTTCGTCATGTGTGAAGCTTCGTACTGGCTCCATGGAGTCACTTAGGCTTGTTATACTTTTTTGATGAAAGCGCCCCCTACAGATTATATGGTTCAACTAAAACTGCATTTTTATACATATATGGTTCAAATGGCACCTTCTTCATATTTCGTATTTGAGATAATCCGACGGTCTAGCCCCTAAATACGACCGAAAACGTAGTGGCACCTCGAATTGGTGCCACAACGTATATACGGGCGCCACTACGTCCATATATACCTGAATTTGGTGCCTAAACGTCTTGTTTTATATATATATATATATAAAGCAAAGTACGGACTCACTCACTGACTCATCAAGGCCCAGCCCAAACCCTTGGACCTAGAAAGCTGAAATCTTGCACAGAGGATCATTTTATGGTGTATACAAGGAATAAGGAAGGATATTTCGAAATTCAACCCCTAAAGGGGTAAAATGGGGGTTCCAATTTTGTATGGAAAAATGATATTAAATAGATATTTCGACTTGAAGCTTCCTAGGTGTACTCCTAAAAACAAATAAGCAAACACGTATTTCGTGATTTTCCAAAAATCAATCCCTTAAAAGGTGAAATGGGGTAAATAAGCCTAAAAATCGATATGGGTGTCGTTATTGAGGTTTTTAGGGACGTTGATTGTGAAAATAGCATTTATTTTTAAGTCCAAGGCCCTATAGTGGTGAAAAGGGGTTTCAAAGTTTGTATTGGAAAACAATATTAAACAGACTTTTCAATTCGAACCTTCGTAGGTGTACTTTAGTAAAAAATAAGTAATTATTTTCATAAAATCGACCCCTTAGAATAGGGAATAATGAGGATAAATATATATTTTCGCTTTAAAGTTGCCCAATTTCCGTAAATATACCTAATCTATATATTGAAATGGTACATAAAGGCTGATATTTATGTAAGTCAATGTTAAAGATTAATTTAAATGAAGTCGTTAGATCAATATAATCAAATTGGGAAAATTTATAAAAGAATTGCCTGTTTAATTGAATGTCATTAATAGAATTTAAATAAGATGCAAACTAAGATGACAGGTATAGTATTTGAGTGGAATAAGATAAATACAAGCTCATGTAGCATGTGACAAATATAAATTCTATTGAAAGAAAATAATAAAGTAGGTAGCATTCAGATAAGCTAAAGTTATAGATGGCAGAAATAATTGTAACTTAGCATAGAAATAAAATTTTGTTATGCTTATTGAAAAAATAACAGATTTAAAAACAACATGTATTTTTGGTATTTTTGGTGAAAATAAATAGAAATTTAGCCCTGTTTACGTTAAAAATGTGTTTCGATTAGATAAAAGGGTTATACTTAAATCTACGAAGTGAAAGAAAATGGAATATTAAAAGAAGAATATAATAGTTACTCAAGAGAAGTTGGAATATGGTTTAACTAAATACTAACAAGAATGAGAAGCAAGAATAATAAGAATTGCATGTAATTGAGCTAATTTTAATGCTACAATTTATAAGAAGTTACATTAATTGGAGGGTCACTGATTGCTGAAGTTCTTGTGGGATTGCTGAGGACGTAAGCACCAATTGACAGACATTGACGGAGGAACTACTGAATGTCGGAGAGTCTGTTGGTTGCTGACAGCGTGAATGGATGGAGTAGAAGCTAAGGAAGGAGAAGATTAATTTACATTCATATGTGGAAGCATACTTACCGTGAAGACGTTGGAAATAGGGAAGCTGCAGGAGTGACAGAGGCGTAGGTGTAGGAAAGTAACCATTTCTACAAGCATCCTAAGGTTTTGCGAGTTGATGGCTGATTGTTCGTGGACAGTGCGTCGTGGCTGAACTGTGTAGGAGTCCGAGTAGGAGATGCAAAAAAGAGTGTCGTCTTAAGGTGATTTGGAGTTGTTAAGAGTGAAAAGAATCCAGGTGGGTTTATAATTAGTTATATTAGAGCAATCTGTAATAAAAGACAATTACAGAAGTATATTTAACTATAATTAAATACTTATCATATAATATTGAGTCACAAAGGGTTGGAAAGGATTTATATTTGTCATATTTGATTGAAAGTGTCGTGGAACATTTTTTGAAGTGAAAGGTGACAGCGCATGTCATTAATCAATTTTAAATTCATCATCAAAAATAAAATAGCAACTAAGAAGCAACTACATTAATGAACTACCCCTGATAAGAGTCTCAAAGCGATACCGGCATTATTATTAAAATAGAATTTTAAAGTTTCAATTAAATAAATCAATTTATAAGAATATCATTTGAGCTATCATTATAATATATTGTCGCGACACGCCTAAAGTTGGGGTAACTGGCAATCCTTTTAGTTAAAATACACTCGAACACGAAGACTAATGCTACTATTGCGAGATTAATAAGCACACTTAAGTACAAATACTTGCATTTATTTTTCTGTCGTTTACAAAACACTTAAGTTTTAATTCTGTTGCTTCTTAACTTTACTTATTAACGAACTAAATTCTAAGTCCAGTTTGACCAAGAAAACTCGGGAGGCGTTTACAAATTTCCAAATAAGCCTATTAGAGCATGTCTAAATTTTGGACTTTTGGCACGTACATACGAAGGTGACAGTTCATAATAGTCCTATGAATTTGACAAATTTGAAGCTTTCACACATTAACATTTGCCAAGCTTGACCCCTCCCAAATTATCGATAATAAAGTTTTACAATTCTGCTAAAAGAATTTGCTTCCGCGGGCACGTCATTTTTTTGATCGAGTTGCAACAGTTTCAGTTCTGCCACGCACTAGTCATATACGTCGGCCAATATTTCGGCTTAGGAAGTAAACCCGGCTTAATTTACTCTAATCTATTAGTGATATTGAAATATCTCCAGCTTCCCAGAGAAAGGCATGTTTCTAACCATCGGCTAAACATTCTCTTGTTGTAGTTTTGTAAGATCAAATTTTGAACTAAGTCATTCAAAGTTTTTGGAAATTTGTCCCCTGAAGGTGAAAATAAAATATGACGAGACAGGACGGGACGGGAAGGAACGGGACGGGACGGGAAGAGACGGGACGGGACGGGACGGGAAAACAAGGAATGGGATGGGATGGTATGGGAGGATAGGGGAGGAAACGGGGCGGGACGGGAAGGGACGAGAGGGGAAGGAACGGGACGGGGCGGGACGGGAAGGGACGGGACGGAGACGGGGACGGGGATGGTATGGGATGGGAAGGGATGACAGATAATAATTA
Organism: Agriotes lineatus; assembly: GCA_940337035.1. Taxonomy (NCBI): domain Eukaryota; kingdom Metazoa; phylum Arthropoda; class Insecta; order Coleoptera; family Elateridae; genus Agriotes; species Agriotes lineatus. The sequence continues at coordinate 21,219 of CALNHX010010708.1, read as the reverse complement.
GTCATTATTTAATACACAAATAACGAACCTTGCCCGTACGTAGTCGCGCGTAACAGCTAGTCATATATATAAGTTAGTACAGTACACTTGATGAAATATTAGTAGTTTACTTATTTAAAACAAACAGTGACATTTTAAAGGACGAGAAAGTTGTTTACGGCCGAAGCGTTAGCCGAGAACGGAATTACTTGCGAGGACCTTTAAAAACATTTTTCGTTCGTGGTGAATACAACTGTTTATTTCATACTGCAAGTTTAATGAATTTTATATAAAAAGTTATAAATCATTTCAAATTTCATTCAACAACTGACGTATAATTTTAGAGTACTTGAACTTTAATCTTTTACTTTAAAGTACTAGGACTTTAATGGTCCATTTTTTCTATCATAAATAGTCCGAAAAATGTAATTTTTGACATCACACATTTGTGAAGCTAGACGCACCAAGCAATTAAGCATATCGTCCCCCGCCCTCCGTACCTTTCGGTCTCTCAGGCGGACGCTACCGATGCCATACATCCGGCACCGGTCCGGTCGAGGCCTATCTAACCTCTGACGACTTGTGGGGTCGAGACCCGTTAGCTCCCCCCGAAATGGAAGCCCCTTTCCCAGTATATTGGGTACCATTGCCACTACGAGTCCATCCTCAACCGGTCAACCACGCTCGCAGTACCCGACACCGGGGTGCCGGGTATCTCGATGCGCGGGGCTTGGTGCTGACCGCCCGTAGTACCCGTGTCTGTGAACGATTGACGGGTCACCGTTTGAGAACAAGCTCTCTACCGCACATATCGCTGTGTCAGTGGCTAGCATTGCTGCCGTACCGCCGCACTTCTCATCTTTCGGACATCCTTTACCCACCGTTGCGGTGCCTTGCGGCTCGCAGTTGTGGGATTGGGTAGCCTCCAAAAGTTTCTTTAAGGATTGACGACCCGTGCGGTCTGCTTCGGAATAGGAATCTCGTCTCGGATAACAGCCCAGGAAGAACACCACACCTAATTGACCGCCTTTTAAACTCACCTCGGCGTAGGGTACCCTCTTGCCATCATCGGTAAGTCCCGCGTCTCTCCTTAATTTTTGACATCAGTATGAAATAAAATAATTTTAAGAATCTAGTGACGTTTATTTTGTCATTTATGAAATAGTAGGATACATGAAATCAAAATTACTCGCCGACTTATCGACTTTGGTCCGCTCGACAAGTGGTAATTTTAGTTGGATTTCAATTTATAATAGATCAAATTGCAAGTATTTTCAAGCTCTACAAGTTTTATAGTAACTACTTTTTCGCTAAATAAGACGAGAAACAAATTATTCGAAAAGAAGCGTGAAAAAAAAATTTCGATTACTTTACGTTTACCTTTCGCGTTCCTTATCTCGCTCCTGATATCGCTCGTACTTGGAAAAGTAGTAGAACATAAATTTTTAGAGCACAAAACATTCTAAATAAAAGGTTTAGTTTATTTTCACCTACCGTTAAGGGGAACCGAGTTATCGTAAAAGAATCAAACGCACCTTTCTTTCAGAAGGCGGAAATAGCACATAGGAAATCTTGGTCGACAACGAATATGTCCAAGAAATACACTATATTCGACGCAAATCGGCAAGTACTTATACTTCATATGGCTTGCATTGCATTCTAATATCCCTGAAAATTAAGCGGTTGACCAACTGGTAAAAGAAGCTGTTCGCAAAGCAGACCAGGATGAAACGTATTTCTCGAAACGACTATAATACTTGAGTTTCTAAATAAAATATGGTCGGATACATAGTCCCAGACGGTGGAGGGGAAAAATGTTTTTTGCCTACGACTATATTAAAGTCTACATAGGATGAAACTCTATCAAGAAAGGAAGAAATTGTATTAAACAAACTGAAAACAAAAATACAAGACATGCAGCCTTCAATTAAATTTTTAATAGGTTACAAAAACGTTCAATTTAAAAATTACCTGTAAAATAATCTGAACGTGTTTTATTGTCCGCTGAAAAGGGGTGGTCGTGAAAATTTCAAGCTCTAGTAAACTACTGACACCTAATACGTCAATCAAATTTTACCCAACTATGCAACCGGCCAAATATTAGTCGTTTTTTTTCGTAACTGCTCTAGCAGCGTTGGGAACAATTTTTTAGAAAAACTTTGTTAAGCTTGTTTTTGTATGTGTATATACGAGAAGCGTTCAAATATAAATTACAATTTAATATTTATTCAAAAAGAACAAAGAACAAAAAGGACTCTAATGTATATCACTTCATTTTCCTACCCACTCTCCCTTTCTTTTAATAAACTGGCGCCATCTTTCCGGAAGTTTCTGTATTCCACGAGAAACAATTTTTTTGGCTGCTGTCACACCCATTCCCTAACAATTTCGATGATTTCTTCATTATAACGAGGTATTTTTCTCCTAGATACTATTTTAATGGTCCAAACAAATAAAAAACTGATGCAGCAAGGTCCGAAATGTATGGTAAATGGGCAGCATGAATCTTGGCCAGCGTGTCAATAGCGAAATGTAGTCGAGCATTATCCTGTAAGACATAGACAGAGAACTCGCGCTTTTTTCAAGTTACTGATATTTAATGCAGAAGGAATATCCTTCACTGTAATTCGACGATCGTTTCAAATAAGTGTTACTCAGTCAGCATTCTCTTCTGTTGTCCATGTTTTTGGACGGCGAGAATGCGATTCATTCTCGGCACCTTGGCAGCCATCTTTAAACGCTTTATTCCTTTTGTAAACGCTTATGTCTGATAGTGATTGAACATGAAACTGTCTTTTAATTTTTACACAAATTTCTTATGATATCTTTGTTGATAAGAAGCAGTGGCGTATTTACGAGTTTTCAATGGGGGGGGGGGCACAACAATTTTTTTTAGTAAATAATACTAATAAAAAAACTTTAATATCACAAATATAATAAGTTTTTATTTTAATAATAAGTTTTTATTTTAATAATAATGATACTAATTTTAATAATCATAATATTAATGATTTTAATTTGTTCTAATCGAACTATCGAATATATTTATAGTAATAATTGGGTTCGTCGATTTTTCTGTCTTGCTAAAATGTTTAATATTCTTGATGTATCAACCTCTTGTTCCCGATGAATACTTAAAGCTGCCAGTCCATTGAGACGATTCTGAAAAGAAATTACAAATTTAATGCTATAAAAACAAGAAAAAACTAAATACCTGTCCAATGCTGTTACGAAGGTACGTTTTCACTCTTTTGAGTGTCGAAAATGATCTTTCACTTGTTGCAGTTGAAACTGGCAACGTAGCTAAAAATTGCAATAATCGATAGATGTTTGGAAAAAAAGTTTCCTCGCATCTTAGTATTGCGTCTCCACTACTTGGCAAAGGAGTTTTATTGCTATTATATTCGGATTGTAATATTTGATGCCATAAACGAAATTCTGCTTGAATTGCTGAATCTCCTTGAAGAATATCGTCTTCTCGGTAAAATTCAAGGAGACGATCAAGATGATCAGTCCATTTGCCCAATGCTTCAACCGTCGAAGGTAGTAAGTCCGAAAATCCTAAAAATAAGTTTCGGTGGGAAGTAAATCTTTCCTTTAGAGTTACTATGAATGCATCCAAAAATGGTATGAATATACTGATTCGAAAATATTCTTCTGGATTATTTGCTGCCGGATTTTCTCGATGACATTGTCTGTCAACTAAACGGGGTAGACGTATTTCCACATCATGTTGTTTAGCAATAGTCATTGTTTCTTCAAAAATCACGTGAAACTCAGCAGTAGCAGATGATCGCATAACTTTCAAGACATCACTTAATGTTTCAGCGTGATTCAGCGCAGCTTTAAGGTCTATGTTAGCCTTTTGCAAATATTTGCTCAGGGGTAGACCATACGAAAATAAATGTTGTGCTATTTTAATAGCAACAAGGAATTCTCCTGATATTATAGAATTCGCAAGTGCTGAGGCTTCTCGTGAAGTATTTTTCTCCGGCCACTTCTTAATAGTTGTTAAAGAGTCCAGAATTGGCCCTAACAGTTCAACGAAATCTGCCACTGCATGAAAACGCTCGATCCACCGTGTTTGGCAAAGGCGTTTTAAGCTCTGCGCTCTAGCATCCACTTTCTCAATATACTCATTGAGTACCGCCTTTCTTTTGGGCGAAACGAAAAAGTTTCTAATTTCTTGAACAGTGCCCAAAGCATTCCTAATTGCAGGTACTGTACAGGCATCTGAAACCACAAGATTAAATACGTGGCCCATGCAATGAACGTATGGTGCCATCTTATAGTCTTCGTTTATGATGCTTTGAACACCATTTAGATAGCCTGACATTGATGCCGCACCATCATATCCTTGCCCTCTAAGATATTGTATATCAATACCAAGAGTTTTTATCTGATTGGTAATTGTTGATGCTAAACCTCTTCCGGTTAAGTCTGTTACTGGAACGAATTTCAAAAAATCTTCCCGAACAATTTGTTCTTCGCGGTCGAAATATTTCACACCAAGTGATACCTGCTCTATTCCTGCTATATCAGCTGTTTCATCAGCTAATATAGAAAATGCTTTTGCTTTATTCACACGCTGAACAATATCTTCAATAATTGCTTGATTACAAGCGTCTATTATATCGTTTTGTATTCCAGGACTAATATATTTATTCTTTCTCCTGGCCCTTCTAACATTTCTTTTAATTTATTATCTCCTCTTGCTCGGTAAGCCAAAATAGCGCGGAAGTTACCAGCATTTCCAGGTTCCTTGGATAAATCGACTTGAAACTTTCAATGGTCGCGATGTCCGCGAAGAGCTATGTCTTGGCGCCCACACACTATGACAGCGTCAATAATTGGAATTAGCTTTTTCCTGTTTTCTTCAATTTGTCTATGTTTTTCCGAATTAAGAAGTATATCGACTGGTACTTTTTTTCCTTTTATATGCTGAACAACTTCATGTGAATTACATATGGCATTTTTATGATATATTTTGTTCTCGTGTTCATGGAATGCTTGCAGAGCTTTTTTCCAATTTCTATATGGTTTCACTGAAAAAGTACCCAGTTTTTGACTTCCGATACCAGCTTCCTTTGGAGCAAATAAAACACAAAACTTGCAGAAAGCTCCATCAAGTTTTACCGAATAACACAACCAGTTATACTGGTGCAGCCAATCGTAACGAAATTTCCGATTTTTGTTCATATCAGCTGTGTAGGGAAAGTTAAATGTAATACTAGGAACCCATAAATTTTCCAAAACATCCACCTTAGCTGCATTGTCTATTTTTTTTCCTAAAAAATTCGATATGTCATATTTTCTATCCAATGTTGGCAATGTTGTTTCTTCGTTGGATTTTGATAGAATTAACGGTTGAACATTAATATTCGATGAAGACGCTTCTGTAGTTTCCATTTCAGGTGGCAGTATTGGCAATACAGCAACAGCGGTGTCATCTTTAGAAATAAATATAGAATATCATACAAGTGAAAGTATATCATGTAAAAGCAACCCAACAGAAACGAATTTAACAAAGGAAAAATTCATAAATTAATTACAAATTAAGTGAACTTGGTTGGTTTTGCTTTAAACTTTAAAATACTAAAATCTACTTGAAAAGTGTTGATTACTTTGTGCAAAGCAGTAAACAACATTTGAAATATTTAAATATTGTCTATATAGTACTTAGTACTATGTGTATTCATTTGGAATTATTGCATTCTCAAAATGGCTGTATAAGTACATATTAGAGGATAACAGGTTACTTACCTTTTTTTGATTTTTTTGGAAAGAAGTTCAGAATAGAATTATTAGTTAGGCGCTTTTTCCTGTTTTCAGCCATTGCTTTATTTTATGAACAAAGTATCACTATCAACTATAAACACTATATCACTATAAACACAAAACAAATTCGATTTGGAACGGACACGTGTATTTAGAAACTCTCACCAACACCAACTCGCACATAAGAATGAGCGTTGGCATTAGAGGTGGGTCGTTCTTGAGTGAGTCGTTCACAATGAACGACTCGATTCAGTGAACGATTCGAGCCAATGACTCACTTCAGATTGAACGACTCAAACCTGAACGAGATCGAATGTCCGGCGGATGGGATTAACTCAATTCGAGTCGAGTCGGTCGCTCACTTCAGCTTCGCGATCACAATGTCTGCAATACTGTAAGTGCAAATTTTGCACATCTGCAACAAATGTACTCGAACGCGCATAATTCTCTGCAACAAGTTTCTCGACTACCTGCCTGAAAGGGTAGAAATCGGTGCTTCCGGGAATCTAAAAGGCGCGTTCTCACGATTCGATTTTTGTTGATCAACTTTGGTGGTTCAACTAAAATCGGTCAATTTTTAGTTCACACGTTTCAAGCTAAAGTTGAATAAAGCTAGTGATTAAAAATGGCGCCAAGTGAAATTGTGCGTGCATGTGTAAAAGTTATTGCCAGTTTACTGGGCGAAGAATTAAGAAAAATTATCGTAAGTGGCGATAAACAACGTAAAAAACGTCGTGTATGGATTCGCAATTGGATTAAGAAGAGGAATCAATATGGAGTTTCAGAAACTCTCCTAAAGGAACTTGCAGTGGAGGATACAGAAGGATATAAAAATCACTTGAGAATGTCCGAAGAAAAATTTGAAGAACTATTATTGAAAATTATGCCCAAAATCCAAAAACAAGACACTGTTATGCGAAGAGCACTTCCTGCAGCTCTAAAACTGCAAATAGTTTTGCGTTATTTGGCAACAGGCGATTCTTTTGCAACGCTGGCCTTCATGTACAGAGTACCAAAAAATACAATATCAAATTTTATTAAAGAAGTCTGCGAACAAATATATGAGGTTCTACAAGAATTTATAAAAATAAGTACAAAATATAGTGTTTATTTATTACACTTTACAAAATATGGTTAAACAAATAGGAAAAATAAGTAAGTACTTAAAGATTCGTAAATGCTTGAGAAATAATGTCATTAGATGTTTCGTCTAAAGAACGAGAATAGCTACATTGTTGTACAAACCCAGGTGATGTAGGTTCCGAATTTAACCATATTTCTTGATCACTGAGCAGAGAGAGTGATGATGTTGATGGTGATGGCGACGCTGTCTTATAAGTCTCTGTAGTATTTAACAGAACTTTTAAACGTTCTTTCTTGATCAATGTCTGTATGTTTTCTTGACATGAAAGTGCATTAAGAAGTGGAAGCTGTCTCAACTGAATGGCAATAAGTTTTGCAAATGCATCAAATTCATCTCCATCATCATTTCGACTTTGTTGGGATACTTTATCCAGTTTGTCTATTGCAGTGCTTATGGCGGAAATATTGTCATGTTTTAGTAACACTGCTTTGCGCTTTCGGCTGTGCGGAGTTTGAAATGGTGTTGAAAGTTTACTTTTTGGCGTACTGGCTGTGGATGTAGATGGAGCGGATGTAGATGGAGCTATTGGCAGAGCTGAATTTTCTTCAGGAAACTCGCTTTCAGTTGCCGAAACATATAATTCGTCGTGAGGTTCCATTTGCAGATTTTCTTCTTCTCCTTCATTTTGATTATCGAGTATAGCCTGAAACAAAAATGTTTTATACATGTATTTTTTATTTACAGATGCCACAAACAGAAGCAGAATGGAAAGAAATTCAAAATAATTTTTATATCCGATGGAACTTCCCAAATTGTTGCGGAGCCCTTGATGGCAAACATATTGTTATACGTAATGCACCTCACAGTGGATCAGAATATTTTAATTATAAAGGCACTTTTAGCATTATTTTATTTGCATCTGTTGATGCTAATTATTGCTTTCGTTATATTGACGTGGGCACAAATGGACGAACCAATGATGCAGCAGTGTTTTCAAATTCATCGCTAAATGCAGCACTACAAGCAAATATGTTAAATTTTCCAAAAAATGGAATTTTCGTCGCTGACGACGCTTTTCCGCTCAAAACATTTATTTTAAAGCCATATGGAAGAACTATGTGCCTATCTAGAAAGCAAAAAATATTTAATTATCGTCTATCTAGGGCACGTCGCATTGTCGAAAATGCATTCGGAATTTTGGTCTCAAGATTTAGAATATTTGAAAAACCGATACCTCTTGCGATTGATAAGGTGGATATATTAGTTAAAACAGCATGTGCATTACATAATTGGCTAAGAACGACTTCAAGTGAAAAATACACAACAATAGGTTCCTTGGACGTAGAGGATTTTAATGCAGGGACACTTATACCAGGTTCCTGGAGATCAGAAATTCATGGGGCAAATGGTATACAAGCATTACAAAATAACATTGGGAGTCGTAATTACACGCAAGAAGCTGCTAACAAACGTGACACATATGCAAATTTCTTTTTAAATCGTGGGGCTGTGCCGTGGCAAGAGAATATGATATATAACGATTAATATGTAATGTAGTATATGAATTACTAGGTATTTATCAGATAAGCATAATAAAATATAACTTACCCAATTTGATGAGCTGTTTCTTTGTGCTGATACGCCTCGCAGAAATTCATCAACTTTCTTAAACCAAAATAACTTTGGTTTATAGACATCGTCAGTGTCCGTTCCCGATTTTTTAGATCTCAAAACTATAGTTAGTTCCTTTTTGTACATAGTTCTTATCGTTTTTATTTTATTTCTAACATCCGTTGCAGTAATAATAGGGCCGTCTATTCCCATTTCCCGTGCAATAACACACAATGCGTTATCTCTGGTATTTTTATTTTTATAACTGTCCAGTCTGTGATTCCAAAGACAGTCATGGTTATGGTATAATTCTATAAATTTTATCATAGTGCCCTCTGACCACTTTAAGCTCATTTCGTTTCTCTACACTCCTACACTCTTTAATTAAAAATAATAAACTGACTGCAAGCAACAGGTTCGAATGATTCAACTCGACTGGCAAATGTTCACACGTTTCAAACGCGATTCGACTCGTCTGAAAATTACTGTGTGACTCATAACTTGAACGATAAAGTTTGAATGGTTCAATCTTTTGTGGAATCAACAAAAGTTGACCGATAAAAATTGAAACATATGTTCTCACAGCAATTTCCGTTCGATTTTTGTTGAACCACCAAAGTTGATCAACAAAAATCGAATCGTGAGAACGCGCCTTAAAATGAACGAACGATTCAAGTGAACTACTTTTTGCGCTCAATATATACGATGATTAAATCTTGAAGAAAAATTTAAAGCGACATACGTGGAATAAACTAGGCCCATACATTTAACTTTGGAGAAAAAAATAACTTAAGCTTATATTTTTGGATAAGTAATTACTAATTAATAATTTTTAAGTAATTACTGATAAAGCGATTATTATTTTAAAGTTTAAATTAAAACAAAGGTTTTATCTTGATATAAAATACTTTATTTTAAGAAAATGAAACTAAAGATTAGTAGGTAAACATAATTATTTAATAAAATACGTAAAAAATATAACAACGTTAAACTGTGATTATATGAATACAATACGAATACCTACTAAAATACTAAACGATTCTATAAATAATTTCTTTATTCATTTAAAAAAATGATGTTCGTTCGGTTTAAAATTCGTACAATTGACACATCGCACATTGAATTTAAAGTATTTGCAGATAGTTTGTTAGGTTTTTTGTTTTTATGTCGTTTATCACTGAACACGTTCTCTTGGCTTCTGCATTTAAATGTGGCAAACATAGAATAAAATCAGCAATTTTTGATATGTTAGTAAACAAATAGTTGCCAGTAAAATCGTTTATATATTTTTTAATTCCAACCAAAATTCAACTCGATTTAATTCCAAAAGTTTTTTCTTTTTTCCTCTTCAAATTGGAAGGATAAGTTTCTCCATTCAAAGCACATTAATATCAATCAAGTGCCCGTAGTTATCATAAATACGTTGTAAATTGTTCTTACGCTTATCCACTTCTAAAGCAATAGAAGGTGCAAAATACGCAATTTCGTAAAATAAAGTATCGCCTATTGGTAGGCTATTTAATATTTCTTGGCACATTGTGTACAATGGGATTTTAGTGCGTCCAGTAGTAGAGGGCCATAAATAACTCATCCGTTTGCCTTAAGTGCGTAGGGTTGGGTGTCTTGTGTTGTAAAAGTCTTTGTTAGATTTAGACCAGATGTACTAAATGGTCAGATTTTAAGAAGCTGTAAACGGAGCAGGTCGGCTCACGAGCGAATGAAATAATAAATGTTTTTATTGAGTTTACGGTGTTTTTAATTTCTCACATATATATACCGGGTGCTGACTTGCGCGACGCACCATAGGAATTTGCATAGTAAATTCTTTATGTTCAATTATTTGCTCCCCTAATTATTTTAGAGCTTAAGTGTAAATACATTTTTTGTAGAGACAAAAATACTGCACCCATTCATACTGTTGCTAACAATTTTTCATTTTCCGGAACTGAAGGAATGCAAAAAACAAACTAGCATTTTCACAAAAATCAGTGATGCCATGGAATTATTGAAACAAGCCAATGCCAACGCAAATGCGTGCGGAGCGACAATATGTGTTTGTTTGTTTGTCATTGATGTTTCATTATTAATTATGTTCTGCTTAATGTCTCTAAGGTACCTAGACCTTGTCCATAACAAAAATGGTTTTACGATTATGGTGGACGTTCGTTAAGTAAGCTCCTTGTTTATTGTAAAATATCCGTATCGGCAAATTCCAAAAAGTACAACCATTAATAGACTGATTCATTTTAAGTTTAAACTACAGGCACGTTATTAAATAATTGTAGGTGTAATAATGAGGTTCAGAACTTACACCAAAACGAGAAAAACAACAATAAATTCAATCTTTTGACGGCAGTGACTGGATGATCGCCCCGCACGCACTTGCGTTGGCATTGGCTTGTTTCAATAATTCCATGGCATCACTGATTCTTGTAAAAATGCTAGTTTGATTTTTTGCATTCCTTCGGTTCTGGAAAATGAAAAATTGTTAGCAACAGTATGAATGGATGCAGTATTTTTTTCTCTACAAAAAATGTATTTACACTTTAGCTCTAAAATAATTAGGGGAGCAAATAATTGAACATAAAGAATTTACTATGCAAATTCCTATGGTGCGTCAGTAGTATAGGGGCACCTTGTTTTTGATAGCTGTCAATCAAATTTTGATTCGCGGTGTAATTCGCGGTTTTATTCGCGGTTTTCGCGGTTTTATTCGCGGATTTCGCGGTTTTAATTTTAATTCGCGGATTGACCCAATTAATTTCGCGGTTTGATCTAATTAATTTCGCGGTTTGATTTAATTAATTTTCACATGTGCTACTGATTAAATTACGCATTAGCTTCCGATTAAAATTACGCGTAGGACTTAGGCGGCCATCTTGGATTTCTGGCGCGAATATTTGAATTTGAAATTTCTCTGATTTTTTTCTAAGTTCAATTTTTTGAATTTAAACTTCCCGGGTGTCGGCCATCTTGGTTTTCTGCGCGCGCACTTCTCGCGGCTGTCCTTTTAATTTTGAATTTTAGCGCGAATATTTGAATTTTAAATTTTTTTTCTAAGTCCCTGTTTTGAATTTAACTTGTCGGGTGTCGTCCATCTTGGTTTTCTCACATTTATTTTAATTTAAAAAAAGCTTCCTGCGATGTCCCATGGCTGGAGTCGAACCAGCGATCACAGCATTACGAGTACGAAACCTTAACCAACTGGGCTATCGAAGCGATCGAGGTTAAAGGAATTAAACATGGTCACTTGCGTGTCACGAGCCCAGCTTTAAACAAACTATTTTTCAAAAATTTAGATTATAAGAATAGGGGATGTGTAGCTTATTGTGTTTAAAGGTTGATACATTTTTTAAAAAAATTAGATTTGTAACAGCTTATTAATTATTTTATAATTTGTGCCTGCTATATGGCTGGATTAACGAGATCCTCATTGTCCCTACCTACTATAGGAAGTTTCCGTCTAAGTTCCCTTTTTAAAACAGGTCGGTGCCTGTGTATTGTTTGGTTTTAAAGGTTTGAGCATTGTACCACTTAGCTGTTCTGACATTATACTTCCATATACATATTATAAATAAATTTTAAATGTTATTTTCGACTGAGTTTTAGCCGCTTATAAATTACAACAGCTAGTTTAAAATTAAATGGGCGATAAGAGCTAAAGGCAGATCGTAATATAAAACGAGTTACAAATTTTATTTTAGTATATTCCTGAAATACTGATAATACGTATTGCTTGAATAAGAAAGAGTTAAACTTTCTCTTTTGTTCTGCAGAGAAACCTTGTCTGACGTCATGACCTCGGTGTATTTTCAAACAAAGAACCAGATTCTAGAAATTCATCGAGGTACAAATTTGAGTTTAATATATTCCTGACATACTTCTGTTGTGCCCTCGCCCATATAAAATAAGACATACGCATTAAATAAATGTTTTTATTGTATAAGAATGATTGTCCCCCATAAATTTGAATAAAAACAGACAATTTCGTTGAAAAAAAAATAGCTTTTCAAAATCGTTTGCAAATAAGACAAGGGATACTTGTAAAAATATAAGTCAAACCATTTTTCTTGTAAAAAATTTACGAAAAGACGTAAGTGTTGGCGACAAATTAAATGAAATTTGAATAAAAGCACGCAAAATTACGAAAATACGTAGAAAATTTATAAAAATCGGCATCTTGTCACATTAAATTCTGCAAAAACGACAAAAAACAATATTTTTATACAACTTTTATCGAAAAAATAGTAAAATTTTACGAAAATACGTCTGTGTTGACGACAAATGAAAATAAATTTGAATAAAAACACGCAAAAATTACGAAAAGACGTATGTGTTGGCGACAAATTAAAATAAATTTGAATAAAAACGCACAATTTCGTTGAAAATCTTTACAAAGCGACTTTATAGTACCGAAAAAATGATGTAAAAAAGTTTTAAGAGTTATTTCTAAGCATAATTTTGCAAACGTTTAACAAATAAACCGTAATTAAGTACATCACACAATTATGAAATCGTAGTTCAATTTATATGATTTTTCGATACTTTGTATGTGAAAAATAGCTTCAATTACTAATATTTGAATAAAAACATGCAATTTACAAAGCATTTCGTTTAAAATTTTAGAAAATCGACAGCATCTCCCATGAAAATTTATAAAAATCGGCATCTTGTCACATTAAATTCTGCAAAAACGACAAAAAACAATATTTTATACAACTTTCACTGAAAAATAGTAAAATTTTACGAAAATACGTCTGTGTTGACGACAAATTAAAATAAATTTGAATAGAAACACGCAAAAATTACGAAAAGACGTATGTGTTGACCCCCAAAGTAACAAAAATTTGAAAAAATCACGCAATCGTACAGCATCTCACATAAATTTTCACAAAAATCGACATCATGTCACATAAATTATACAAAAACTGTCATCATATCACTTGAAATTATACAAAAAACGACATCTTCATTCAACACACGATGAAAATTGAACAAAAATCACGCAGTCATACAGCATCTCACATAAATTTTCACAAAAATCGACATCATGTCATAAATTATACAAAAACTGTCATCATGTCACTTGAAATTATACAAAAAACGACATTTTTACTAAACACACGACGAAAATTGAACAAAAATCACACAATTAAACGCCATCTCACATAAATTTTTACAAAAATCGACATCATGTTACATAAACTATGCATAATTTTGCAAATGTTTTACACTTTTTATAAAATGCATCACTCAAAATTAAAAAAAATAGCAATTTCGTTGAAAAAATCTTTTACCACAAGCATTTCGATAAACAAAATTCAAAAATTCTTGTACTTTTGATGGAAATATATGTATGTTGATCACAAATTAACATAATTTTTAAATAAAACCGCGCAATTTGTTGAAAAAAAATATTCTGGCACCACCAAAACACGCAATTTCATTGAAAAATATATATATGTTGTCCACAAATTAACATAAATTTGAATAAAAACACGTAATTTTGTTGAAAAAATGTTCTGACCAGTCATTTCACTTAAAATTTTACAAAACTGCCATCATAACACTTGAAATTATACAAAATATATGTATGTTGAGCACAAATTAACATAAACCTGAATAAAACACACAATTTCGTTGAAAAATTTGCAAATGTTTTACACTTTTTATAAAATGTGTCGCTCAAAATTAAAAGAAATCACAATTTTTAAATTATATCACGCCATTATGAAATCGTAGATTTTTTTTTGAAATTTTACACTTTGTAACTGTAAAATAACTTCAAATACTAATATTTTAGCTTTAGATTTTGTAATTATTGCAGATTCGTGAAAAACAAAAGCAGAGTAGAAATAAAAAACACAAACACTTTTGTAATAAACAAATATATTGTTCTTATTTCGTATAATACTTAATAATATAAATATAAATGTACAGCAGAATGTCTTATTTCTAAAAATTCGCTAGCAATTTACAAAACTGTAGTTTGAGGTGCACAACATTTCAAATTAAAAAGACTGCAAGTAATAAAATCAGAATTTCATTGTGTAATTTTAAAGTTTAAGATGCACCCAATCTAGAATTCCCTTCGTTTTTGGTGTTGATGACATCTGCCTTAGAGGCGTTTTTCTAACGGCCCTTTTTTGGAGGCGTTTCCTTATCGGCGTTCTTCTGACTGAACCTTTTTGATGTGGACTTGGATGAGTAGCTGGTGTTTTTAATTTATATTCTAAATCGGACTCGCAGTTATCAGTTTCCATTTCGGTTTTTCCTGTAGTACCAGTCGGGGTTGGCTTCTTTTGCTGTTTAGGTTTAGCTAGCAGCACATTAGCAACGTTAAGGTCTTTGATGTAATCAGCAAACTGTAGGCGTCCGGGTGGATTAATAGTTTTTCGAGGCCGCAGAGTGTCGTGAATTAAATCGACTATGTTAGACGCCGGTAAAATTTCACCCTTTATAGTAACGGTACCCTTGTGATCCCAGCTCACATCGCTTGAGGTACTCAAAATGCGTAGGAAAACTTCAGCTTTTTTCTTAAAAGTTTTGGGAAGCGTAGATAAAATAACGGCATTTGATAGGCTGTCACTGGTTGTTTCAATAGGTATTTTGATTGGCTGCCGCGCCTGGTTTGTGAAATGAAGGAATCGTTGTAACACTTGATTGTACTGGATCCATTTATCGTGATCAGTTAATTTGGACTTTAAACTTTTTGCATTTCGTCATCAAGCTGTGATAATATATTTTTCTCCGCATCATCGCCAGACTTAAGACGTTGGACAAATTCCGGCGATACAATCAGCATCTTCCGCTCTTTGTCCATATTAGTCGAAAAGGAGCTCAGTCGTTTGTTCTAGTAGAGCCGTCGTGAATAAACTAGCTTAAAATCAAGACTTTCATAATAAATATATAAAAAAATATGACAGGTACGGGAATCGAACCCGTATTCTCTCTAGAGATCAGAGCTTGAATCTGACGCCTTAACCATTCGGCCAACCTGCCTCCCTATATAAACGAGCACTCTCTGCATAATTAAGAAAACATCTAGTTTAAAACCCTTCTGCATGCAATTTCATACAATATTTCATATAAATTAAGCCATGTACAAATTTTTAAATCGGTTTTGATACATATTTTATCGAAAGACTTGACCCTCAGCTGCCTTTTATTATTTGTCGTGATGCGGCATCGCTGAATTTTACAAGAGCCATCCTGTCTGCGATGTAACGCACGCAGTGTTTCCATACCTTTTTATTTTAAAATTCTATAAAATCAGAGGTCCAAACTGCTGCCCCATCAGGTAACAGAGTACAATGGTTTAAAACGTGTTAGTGCGGCATCAGTCGGGCCTCTGGTTTTATAGAATTTTAAAATAAAAAGGGATGGAGACATTGCGTACGTCACACAGCAGACAGGTTGGCTCTTGTAAAATTCAGCGATGCCGCATCACGACAAATAATAAAAGGCAGCTGAGGGTCAAGTCTTTCGATAAAATATGTATCAAAACCGATTTAGAAATTTGTACATGGCTTAATTTATATGAAATATTGTATGAAATTGCATGCAGAAGGGTTTTAAACTAGATGTTTTCTTAATTATGCAGAGAGTGCTCGTTTATATAGGGAGGCAGGTTGGCCGAATGGTTAAGGCGTCAGATTCAAGCTCTGATCTCTAGAGAGAATACGGGTTCGATTCCCGTACCTGTCATATTTTTTTATATATTTATTATGAAAGTCTTGATTTTAAGCTAGTTTATTCACGACGGCTCTACTAGAACAAACGACTGAGCTCCTTTTCGACTAATATGGACAAAGAGCGGAAGATGCTGATTGTATCGCCGGAATTTGTCCAACGTCTTAAGTCCGGCGATGATGCGGAGAAAAATATATTATCACAGCTTGATGACGAAATGCAAAAAGTTTTAAAGTCCAAATTAACTGATCACGATAAATGGATCCAGTACAATCAAGTGTTACAACGATTCCTTCATTTCACAAACCAGGCGCGGCAGCCAATCAAAATACCTATTGAAACAACCAGTGACAGCCTATCAAATGCTGTTATTTTATCTACGCTTCCCAAAACTTTTAAGAAAAAAGCTGAAGTTTTCCTACGCATTTTGAGTACCTCAAGCGATGTGAGCTGGGATCACAAGGGTACCGTTACTATAAAGGGTGAAATTTTACCGGCGTCTAACATACTCGATTTAATTCACGACACTCTGCGGCCTCGAAAAACTATTAATCCACCCGGACGCCTACAGTTTGCTGATTACATCAAAGACCTTAACGTTGCTAATGTGCTGCTAGCTAAACCTAAACAGCAAAAGAAGCCAACCCCGACTGGTACTACAAGAAAAACCGAAATGGAAACTGATAACTGCGAGTCCGATTTAGAATATAAATTAAAAACACCAGCTACTCATCCAAGTCCACATCAAAAAGGTTCAGTCAGAAGAACGCCGATAAGGAAACGCCTCCAAAAAAGGGCCGTTAGAAAAACGCCTCTAAGGCAGATGTCATCAACACCAAAAACGAAGGGAATTCTAGATTGGGTGCATCTTAAACTTTAAAATTACACAATGAAATTCTGATTTTATTACTTGCAGTCTTTTTAATTTGAAATGTTGTGCACCTCAAACTACAGTTTTGTAAATTGCTAGCGAATTTTTAGAAATAAGGCATTCTGTTGTACATTTATATTTATATTATTAAGTATTATACGAAATAAGAACAATATATTTGTTTATTACAAAGTGTTTTTTTTTATTTTTATTCTGCTTTTGTTTTTTTCTCGAATCTGCAATAATTACAAAGTCTAAAGCTAAAATATTAGTATTTGCAGTTATTTTACAGTTACAAAGTGTAAAATTTCAAAAAATCAATCTACGATTTCATAATGGCGTGATATAATTTAAAAAATTGTGATTTCTTTTAATTTTGGGCCATACATTTTATAGAAAAGTGTAAAACATTTGCAAATTTTTCAACGAAATTGTGTGTTTTATTCATGTTTATGTTAATTTTGTTTATCGAAATGCTTGTGGTAAAAGATTTTTTCAACGAAATTGCTATTTCTTTTAATTTTGAGCGATGCATTTTATAAAAAGTGTAAAACGTTTGCAAAATTATGCATAGTTTATGTAACATGATGTCGATTTTTGTAAAAATTTATGTGAGATGGCGTGATTTTTGTTAAATTTTCGTCGTGTGTTTAGTAAAAATGTCGTTTTTTGTATAATTTCAAGTGACATGATGGCAGTTTTTGTATAATTTATGTGTCATGATGTCGATTTTTGTAAAAATTTATGTGAGATGGCGTTTAATTGTGTGATTTTTGTTCAATTTTCGTCGTGTGTTTAGTAAAAATGTCGTTTTTTGTATAATTTCAAGTGACATGATGACAGTTTTTGTATAATTTATGACATGATGTCGATTTTTGTGAAAATTTATGTGAGATGCTGTATGATTGCGTGATTTTTGTTCAATTTTCATCGTGTGTTGAATGAAAATGTCGTTTTTGTATAATTTCAAGTGACATGATGACAGTTTTTGTATAATTTATGTGACATGATGTCGATTTTTGTGAAAATTTATGTGAGATGCTGTATGATTGCGTGATTTTTGTTCAATTTTCATCGTGTGTTGAATGAAAATGTCGTTTTTTGTATAATTTCAAGTGATATGATGACAGTTTTTGTATAATTTATGGGACATGATGTCGATTTTTGTGAAAATTTATGTGAGATGCTGTATGATTGCGTGATTTTATTCAAATTTTTGTTACTTTGGGGGCAACACATACGTCTTTTCGTAATTTTTGCGTGTTTCTATTCAAATTTATTTTCATTTGTCGTCAACACAGACGTATTTTCGTAAAATTTTACTATTTTTTCAATGAAAGTTGTAAAAAAATATTGTTTTTTGTCGTTTTTGCAGAATTTAATGTGACAAGATGCCGATTTTTATAAATTTTCTACGTATTTTCGTGATTTTGCGTGCTTTTATTCAAATTTATTTTAATTTGTCGCCAACACATACGTCTTTTCGTAAATTTTTTACAAGAAAAATGGTTTGACTTATATTTTTACAAGTATCCCTTGTCTTATTTGCAAACGATATTGAAAAGCTATTTTTTTTTCAACGAAATTGTCTGTTTTTATTCAAATTTATGTGGAACAACCATTCTTATACATGAAAGTTGTAAAAAAATATTGTTTTTTTGTCGTTTTTGCAGAATTTAATGTGACAAGATGCCGATTTTTATAAATTTTCTACGTATTTTCGTAATTTTGCGTGCTTTTATTCAAATTTATTTTAATTTGTCGCCAACACATACGTCTTTTCGTAAATTTTTTACAAGAAAAATATTTTGACTTATATTTTTACAAGTATCCCTTGTCTTATTTGCAAACGATATTGAAAAGCTATTTTTTTTTAACGAAATTGTCTGTTTTTATTTAAATTTATGTGGGACAACCATTCTTATACAATACGACTCGGATATCTTCGGAACACGTTAGCTGAAAGCAACGCACCACCCTTTCTTACCTATATGAGTAAGAAAAAGATAGCCATACAAAAAATTATATTAGTAGACATGTTTAGTTGACAAATGTCATAATTAAAATTAGTCAAGCCTTCTCCAATACTTGCTACTATAAGCCGTTCACGATCTTTTTGGGTCAGATGAGGCTATGACCATCTAGTAATTTTGTTGGCAGTGCCTCTGCGGCAACTAAACTCCCTAATGCAAACTGACACTTTTTCTGTTAGGTTAGGTTGTTTTCAGTTTAAGGTTATATTTTCTGAATAGGTACATTGTTGCCGGATCTCTTTCTAGTCTCGACATCAACTCGTGTTCTTTTAGATCTGGTCTGTCCTTTTTAAACTGCAACTAGCATTGTTTAATGGAAATTTTTTGTTGTAACAAAATTATATTGGGCATTTTGATTTTTCCTTTGGTGGAAATTAAAATTACTTTTACACACTTGATAAAGCATTTATTTTCTTACGAATATTAAAATAATAAATTTGGCAATGTGGTGGCAAGAAAATATCGAACAGACACTGACAGAAAAAAGTTGCATCCGCTACATCACCGAATCAGTTAGTCCAACATGAAAAGAAAAAATAATAGCCAACTCTGTCCCAAAAAGGTCGTGAACGGATTATATGTTTATCTCTTTCTTACTCAAGCAATACGTATATCTTCTTGTTCATGTTATTGCTGATATATATAATTGTGACCGATCGCCCATTTAATTTTAAACTAGCTGTTGTAATTTATAAGCGGCTAAAACTCAGTCGAAAATAACATTTAAAATTTTTTATAATATGAATATGTAAGTGTAATGTCAGAACAGCTAAGTGGTACAATATTCAAACCTTTAAAACCAAACAAACAACAGGCGCCGACCTGTTTTAAAAAGGGAACTTAGACGGAAATTTCCAATAGTAGGTAGGGACAATGAGGATCTCGTTAATCCAGCCATATAGCAGGCACAAATTATAAAATTATTAATTATGACACATCCAACCGTAAAATCAGTTTTTTAAAATTACTACAAGTCATTTAACAACACAGGCAATGCATTTCCAATTTCATAAATAACCTTTTTTGAAAAATAGTTTGTTTAAAGCTGGGCTCGTGACACGTAAGTGACCATGTTTAATTCCTTTAACCTCGATCGCTTCGATAGCCCAGTTGGTTAAGGCTTCGTACTCGTAATGCAGTGATCGCTGGTTCGACTCCAGCCATGGGACATCGCAGGAAGCTTTTTTTAAATTAAAATAAATGTGAGAAAACCAAGATGGACGACACCCGAGAAATTAAATTCAAAACAGGGACTTAGAAAAATCTGAAAAAAATTTAAAATTCAAATATTCGCGCGAAATTAAAATGGCCTCCGTGCATGAGAGAGAGAGTAGCTTCGATGAGGGAGACGGAAGATCTACCAGTTTGAAATTCAAATATTTCCGCGAAAATTCAAAATTAAAAACGACACCTGTGCGAAGTGCGCGCGCAAAAACCAAGATGGCCGACATCCCAGGAGATTTAAATTCAAAAACTGGGACTTAGAAAACAATCTGAAAAAATTTAAATTTCAAATATTCGCGCCAGAAATCCAAGATGGCCGCCAAAGTCCGACGCGTAATTCCGGAAGCAAATTAAAAATGGCCGCCGAGTAATTTAATCAGTAGCACATATGTAAATTACATATCAAACTTCATATGTGATTAATCAGTAGCACATATGAAGAATAATTAGAGCAAACCGCGAAATTAATTAGATCAAACCGCGAAATTAATTGGGTCAATCCGCGAATTAAAATTAAAACCGCGAAATCCGAGAATAAAACCGCGAAAACCGCGAATAAAACCGCGAAAACCGCGAATAAAACCGCGAATTAATTTGATATCACAATCAAGGTGCCTCTATACTACTTGCGTCGCGCAAGTCAGCACCCGGTATAGCAAATACGCACATATTTTATCGATTTTTATAATTTTAATAAATTTATTGAAAATATAATTACTTAATTTCTAATCTTTTTTTAAATAGAATTTCTCCTATTTTACCACTAACGAGCATAAAATTATACGATATGACTAGTGAGAACGTCATTCAGTAATAATTATAATTAGCTCAAGGGGGGGGGGGGCACGTGCCCCCTGTGCCCCCCCCCCCCCCCCGTAAATACGCCGCTGATAAGAAGTTTACTAATAATGCGTTGTTCGACGCTTGAATACACTCCCACTTCACCC
>CALNHX010010707.1:0-37942 GCA_940337035.1 Agriotes lineatus | reverse complement strand
GGTCCGTACCATACTCATCTTCTAGTTGTCATTTTGGGCGCCTTTACTTTTTGCATTCTATTCTCTATCTCCGTATTTTGCATATGCTCCAGTTTAGATACCCTGCTTCGTCTTCCCAAGAAAGCCATTTCTACTGTCTCTTTTCTTTTTTCCCAGAAAATAGTATGTTTTTTATGAATAGATCGTGATATTTTCTTAAAACTGTTTTAGCGTACAGGGTGCTGCGTAGGCGGACGCAATACAGTAAATCAATAGTCGGTTTCTCAGGAGCGGTTTGCTATACATTCGCTTATAGGGCGAGGCAGGATTTCTATCAAATTATTGATATCGGCAGGTAATATGTCATTCCATACTTCTAAAATCCTTCAAATTGTCTTGAGGGTGTGGTAAATTGCCTCATACCGATTATATTCCAGGAGGGAAATATTAGTTTCTTCCAAAATCATTGTTGTAACCCTTGTTGTATGGGAACTGGTATTTTCTTGATAGAAAACGTGATTTTCCAATTCTTCTGCTACCATACGATATCACTTCCCATATCATCGCTCCTTGTATATTCTAGATGTCTGCGTTGTCCAAGCATCTGCCTGGCCCTCCTACACCCATCGTTGGCCTACAAACAAAATCTAGACTCATCACTGAACAAAACACGATGCCAGTGCACCCAATTCACTCTTCCTCTACACCAACCCAATCGCAGACCACGGTGATGTACAAATAGATGACAAAATGGACGATACTAATGCAACCCAAATGATCTTATCTGCTGATGAACAGATCCATCCAATCGTTTACAATTGAACGGGTCGAGGAAAATCTGTTTCTTGTCGCTATAAATCTTAAACGACGTTCTTCGTCTTCCGTTGTCCTTCGACGAAGTCCAGATCCACGTCGACGTTGATGAATCCTTTCTTCGGACCATCTGGACCAACCTGTTAAGACCGTTGCTACATCTCGGTTTACACGAAGAACAATATCTCTAAGTAAAGGTCCTGTTTCTCACATGCCAATAATCGGACCACCGCCAAAGTAATTTAACTGCCCATAATTCTAACCGTGACCTACAATCTCACCTTTCAACAGTTTCCACAATTTTCCGAAGATGATTGTTACTAAGTGCAAATAACAAAATAGAAACGGTTTGCTAGATTTTATTCAAATGTTAATAATTATTTCAAATCATCATAACAGATAACTTCTAAAAATTTGAATAAACTTTGTTAAAAACTCCTAAGTTTTGCGATTATTATAGAAAACAGTATACATACATCCTGATCTCTATTGGGTTGTCTTATCTTGTTTTTTCAAGTATTTGATACTATTTCCCCACTCTTTGCGATCTTGTGCTAGTTGTCTCACTGTGTTCCACTGTAGCCTTTGTGCTTTGCTGCCATTTTCCTTTCTTTGTTTTCTCACTGGTCTTCCTTCAAACGTTTTATGTACCATTTAATATTCTCCAATGCTGTGTATATGATCCAGGCATGTCAGTTCCCAGTTCTTTTGCCACTTCTGCTCCCTTTACATGCAATGATTCTGTATATGTTGCGTTTTCTTCTTTCTATTTCTCCAGAAACTATTTTCATAGTTGTTAGTGCATTCTCCTGATTATTTCCAACCGTCTACAACGTGCTGGTATAAATCCAAACCATGTTTGATCTTGCGAAATTGCTAAAAATACCTCTCCTAGGAACTTGATCAGGATTCCATGGAAGAGGTCAATAATTCAACATCGATTTCCTAAGAAGATGCCCGTAAAAATTCCAAAATTAAAGGCACATTTGACTTCACAAACATAATTTACAATGCAGCCCTTCTGCAGCAGCCCATAATGGCAAAATGGTCGAAAAAGAAAATATCCTTGCCCAAAATTTGGAAAACCTTGAGGAATTCAAGTTAGGCAACCAAATCAGGTCGATGCGTGAAATGAGGCATAACATAACGCAAAACCATTTAGAAATAATACATTGAAATATGAAACTTGACTGGTCGTTTAATTATATTGTAGGTAACATTTTGATTTTTCAAAGATAGGCAATTAATTACTTGTAGATATTTATAAATGACTTTTGACTCATAACAAGTTTTTTTGACGGCGGCTTGTTGCTCGATTATTTCGCCGTCTAGTTACATATTGCTGCTGATGTATGCCCTCAAATGTATGAATTTAGTGACTTATTCTATTTCTTTGTTTTTATTGCTATATTGTGAATTTTTTTTATTTTACTGCTATAATCATTGTGTTTGTTTATGCTGTGAGCCTGTTGTTCTTTCAGTATCATCTGCATATAGAAGTTCTGATATATTGTCCCCCGATTTTATTTCTTTGTTGTATACGTTCAAGTTGTACTCGATGCTTCTCTCTGAGCTTGCAATTATTATGATATTGTCTGTATATAGGAGTTCTAATATCATTATTGTTTCTATTTTCCACTTCCTTTCTTTATATTTTGTAATCCTCCTTTTACCTCCTTCAACTGTTTTCTTTTACTTTTAAGTTTTTCGTTCTCGGTGACTATGTATCCCATTTTGACCATTGCTATATGTTTTGTTCCCATACCTCTATTTGTTAGTGCCTCCCAATGTCTCTTCTCTTAACTGTATCGAAAGCCTGTTCATTGCCTATGAAACATAAGTATATCTCCTTTTCCCTGATTTTTGCTTTTTCGCTGATCTGTCTGAGTGTTAAAACTTATCCTGCACTCCTCTCCATGGAACTGCATACTATCATCTACTGTACCTGCCAATTGTTTTCTTTATCTCTTTTGTCATGTGGTTGTCCATACATTTCCGTTATGCTTAGTGATATAAAGTCTTTTTCTATCACTTTTTTGTACAGTTATACTAATTTTTTGGGCTCTTTTTTATTCTATGATGTTATTCATTAGCCCTAATATCTTTGCTTTCTCGATCTCTGTCATGTTGTATCATCTCTACTGATGTTTTCATTGCTTTGCCTAGATTTAACTTTTGTATTGTCTTCTTTAATTCCATTTTCGATATAGTCTCGATTCTTAGATCATCGTCTACAGTTTTGTAGTTTGGCTTGTTTTCGTTGTTTCCTTCCCTCTCTTCTTCGGCGTTATTCTTTTGAACATTTTGAACATCTTCTAAATTACCGTTTTCATCCTTTTCTCTTTCTTCCTGTTCTTTGGTCTTTCTTGTTTCGTTGGTCTTCGCTATGTGGACCAAACCATCACATACCCTGCGCCTTTACAAAGCTCGTAGCATTGCTTTCTTCATGAAACCTTTCAATCTCTGCATTATTACTTTGGTTTTAACTTTTACTTCGACACGAAGTGTACGAAGTATTGAAATTTCCTC
Organism: Agriotes lineatus; assembly: GCA_940337035.1. Lineage (NCBI taxonomy): Eukaryota > Metazoa > Arthropoda > Insecta > Coleoptera > Elateridae > Agriotes > Agriotes lineatus. The sequence continues at coordinate 34,621 of CALNHX010010707.1, read as the reverse complement.
ATATCGAAAACTACTCTGAGTCAAATATCTCTAAAATTCGAGCCAACCGACCAATGAACTCACTATATAAAATCTCCGTCTCGGCGGTGCGGATCTTTTGGTGAAGATCCCAGCCCACTAGATCAATCCCCCGTATTGGGGGGGTGCCTAAACGTGCTGTGCGGGGATGTATGTTCGTATGTGTACACGATTCCGGTCGCCAGGAACCTTCCTGAAGTCTTGGATCGTTTTCATACGATAGGTCCTCCGAAAATGAAGACAACATCAACTTCTGAGCTATGGTCGTCGGCAAAAAAAAATTTTTTTTTGTATTTTTTTTTTTTAATAAATAACTGGTTCATAGCATTTCATTGTATTAGCGAAATGGAGTGATGCTGAGTATCGAAGTATTCTTGGAGAGCACGGAACTGCGCTTTTCTTGGGTGGGGGTACCGTATATTCTTTCATTACAAAGGCCAGATATTAATTGGAAACGTTAAAGTAATGCGCAAAAATTGTATTAAGTTTGAACTATACTTTATTGTGGTACCAAATAAATAGTTTACTTGTTAACTATAACACAACATTCATTTACTGTGTTTTTAAAACTTTTGAATGCTATAAGAATATTAAGTAAGTTTGTCAAGAAACGGGGTCTATGAAACGACTTTTCGCATACACGTGTCTTAGGGTAGGCCAGACGTTAGAGTACGTTGTTGTGTTGATTTATTTAATCATGGTCTATTTGACCAAGAACACCTTTGTTAAACTATGCGCATTTTTTATATTATTACACTTCATTATTAAAACTAAACTTAATATAAAAAAATGTATGCACAGTATAATATTCTAAATAAAACAAATTCGTCTATTTCAAAATGCGATGGCTGGATTCTAAACGCCTGAGTTGGTTCGCAATCCTTCTGGCACGCCAACAGAGAGGGTTGAGACGATCGGCGGTCTTTCACTCAAATACTGCGTGCGGCAGAACGGTTCGGTGACATATTCGGGACCTAAAAAGGTTATGGCTGCCGCTTGTTGTTGCCCAAGAGGCCGGCGCCACATGTAGCCTTTTAAGGATGATATGCCCCCTAGAGCCGACCTTTGTGTGTGGAAGCGTTTTATTTTACCTGGTCGGTGCTGTACTTACTGAACAAAATCTACCTGGGAAATAACTCGAGCGAACTCAAAATTTCTGGAGGGCGCGGTAGGATGATTTAGTTGCAAGCCCCGGGATAGTTGAAGGAGGTGGGAGGGTTCGGACGACTAGGAGAAGGCGTGTGCGCCACGTACGTTGCACATTTACTTAATTACGGTGGTGGTTGTGCTCTAAGTATTCTTATCACGCCGAGATCAGATTAATTGTGGACAGCCTCGCTGGTATTATAGAGTCCCTTTTTATCGGCATATTTATAAAGCTTTGAGTCTGCTGGTTGCAGGAGAGGGTGTGGACCTTTGCTACCGAGAATCAGCGACACGGATGGGTGGCTCAGGGAGGGGGGCAGATTTTTAGAGTTTTGGAGGGCTCGTTCTGGTGAGTCTCTGGACTCCAGATTCTTAAACCGGGAAAAAGGTCGCTTTTTGTAGTGAATCTTAGCTGGAGGCGGCTTCGGTCTGGAGGAGTCTGCTCTGGCTGCAGGTGGCTGCGGTCCTAAGCCTTACAGAGGTTATGGCTAATCCCTGATGCAGCTCAACTCTAGTGGCTGAACTGCCGGCAGCTCGCCTTGCAGGATAACCGAGACTGATGATGTCTTCAGGCTAGAATAGCTTTACTGGATAATCTGCTCTAGTTACAGGTGACAGGGGTCCTACGCTTAGATCTGTTTTCTGATAAAGCTCGACCCACGCGCCTTTGATTCGTCGGGCATCGTTTTCTTGTACCCATTCGGGAGACCTATCATTTGAATCTTCTCATGGCAAAATTTGGGTAAGGATGCGCCGTGATTAGCTGCTCGCAAACTTGCGCATCGCTTGGTCGTTTCTTTTATCAGCAAGTTTCCAAGGGCTGAAGTTCAAGTATTGATTGTGACTGAAGATGGTGGCGTCGAATTTTAGCACATTTGTACACACATTAACTTCACTAATTTATCTTTCGTCCAACTTATACAATGTGCTACAGGTTTCCAACACCAGCTAATAATTAATCTCTTAGATATTGAAAATCCTAATAAAGTCTTTAATAAAGAATTAAAATAAAGTATGGCCTTAGTCTCATCCTGAGAGCACACCAGAAATGGTAATATACTATCAACATAATTAATTAATTAACTTGCAGGCGTTACGACTGTTGTGTTTCGTTGATATCTGAAAAACATTAAACAATTTGATAATGGGAAATTTAATGCAAATCCCGATAAAAGTCGTCGTTAATATTAAAATAGCAAAGATTCTGCGAGCATACCCACTTTTGCATTACCGATATTTTGCTTGATAACGAAGTTGTTGATTAGTTGTCAAGAAATTTTCAATTTTTAAATAAACGAATTTACAGTGCTATAAATTTTAGTAAATCTATGTACACATTTAACTTCCTTGCATCTTTTAATTTCTTTGGGAATTGTTACATCGAATACTTTTTAGTTAATAATTAATGGGTATCGGTTTATATCTATTTTTGAATTTTTAAATTGATAGGTGTCAGAATTGCTTCAACTTTTTACTCCGGCGAGTAAGAGTTGGGCCAGTTGCATCTGTCTTTTGTTTAATACAATACCTACAGATCTTAACATTACTTAGAACTTCAAGTAATTAGTTAGTATTTGCATATACATTACTAAATAATAGCATTTTCTAATATAAGAACATTTTTAAGAAACCGTCAATACAAATTAAAATAGAAGAAGACTCTAAACCGTTGAAGCATACATCATATGGGAGAACTTTTAGGATTTATATAGACTCTCTATAAAACGCTAACAATTATTTGATACCCTTAGTGCACACACGGGCAGAAGCTCCCCTTTATCAACCAATATCAACTTTAAAAATAATATCGTACATTTCTAGTCTGAAATTAAATCCTTGGGGTGTATCTTATGTGGAAAACAATTTTTTATTTTGAAGACTATAGCTTTGTAAAAATTGTTTAACTTTAATGTTTAATTTAAGATTAATTAATTTTCCATGTATTTTTTCTCGATATCTATGTTTCTATGTCTAGCTACTTTTATAACAACAACAAATCAAAACCTTTGAAAAATAGCTATTTATGCAACAAGTGCTAAAAGTCGACGTTTATGCACGAGCATGAAAATTATGAAATGAAGCAGAAGGCTGAGTTTCATAACATGTCTCGTGCATAAACGACTTTTAGCACGCGTTGCATTCAATATTTTATCTACGACCTTAATTTTATCGTTATTAATCCATAAACATCGATTTAACAAAGGTTTGAATCTGCGACACTTTTAATTTATGTCATAGTAAACAGTAGCCACGCCGCGCGGGCGATTGTTTGCCACGCCAGTACTGTCAAGGTGAGTTACGAAATGTAATTTTTCTAATTTGCTGTCTTAACAAAGCCGTTACCGCATCCATTTTGAGTGCGGTTATGAACCATTACCAAACCCGAAATCAACTTTTTTTCGGTTGGTGACATTGCACGAAATGTCAGTGTGAGTTTAAGGTTATAGCCAATGACACTAATGACAGTAAATTAACCGTAGCATTTTCGGCAATTTGCCCTATTTCTGGGGGAGTGCAGGAAATTTCTGAATTCATTGTGAAACACTAATCCACACTAATTTTACAGTTTCACGTGCGAACGCTTGCGAAAAATGACATTTATGGTGAGTCTACTTGCTTCAAATTTAAAATTTTGTTTTAAATGCTATAAAACTGTTACCAACTGTTACAAAATTCCCTAAATTACCAAAATTGATTTTATTTGTAGTAAAATAGTATTTAACTTACAAATTAGAAAAAATTACATAAAAAACTCGTTTTATAAAACTTCCGAGCACTCGTCCTTCACAGCACTCCTGCCTTCGGCAGTATTGCTGCAAACTGGACTCGTGTCAAAATACAAGTTTTATAAAACTCGTGTTTTAATATACTATATTGATACTCCACATCTGACTGTATTCATTACATAATGCTTTAATTATTTCAAAAACGCAAGAAGCAACTAGAATAACTTTACAACTTCAGTGCCAGTTCGAAATTGTACTTTTATAACCTCACTTCACTTTCAGCACATGGGCTAAAAGTAAACAGCTGATTTCTTTAACCACGGTAAACTATAAAACGTCACTTTTAGTGAAATAAGCTAGCGCTAAAAGGCCTACTTTTAGTAGTGGTCGTAGATAAAAATCATTATTTATTATTATAATAACATTGAAGGAAAACCTTCTTTCCTCCATAAATACATATTTGTAGAGATTTCTTATTAAGAACTATCGTCTAGAATAATAAGTTGAGTTGGTGAAAGTACGATCGTTTAACTTGTCTGTAGTAATTCCATAGTTTAGAAATAAACTAAATTGTCGCGCTCCTAGAAAATCAACAATCTTGCGCAATATATATTTCTGAGCAATGATATTCATCTCCTGGATGCTATGTTTAACGTTTGTTCTATATATTATGTCAGTCAAACGCTATTTGAGACACATTATGCAACTTGTGAAGTATTGTGCAATCTACGTGTACTTCATCATTTGGCTCGTTAGCTCTTAATTCTCTCAGTAAAGTCGCATAAATATTGTTGTGGTTATTGTGATAATGATATTATTGATACAAAGTGTTGGGTTTCTACATCCTAACAAGTATTAGCTTGATTTAGTATAAATTACTGAAAATACATTTGCTATCAACTTAAATATCGTGGTATCTTTAATAATTTGCTTGGAAATGCATTGAACAATGATCTTTTAACTACTGGGACCGCTACAATACTGGATTTTTTAACTAATGTGAACCAAATTCAAATATGGCGATCCAACCTCACAATTTTACAAAACAAGTTCGCCATTCTTCGACAAATTATCAGTGATTAGGTAATTAAAGCGTTGCCTAGGTGATAACAATAACAATAAGTAAATACACGTCACGAACAAAAACACTCAAATAACGCTTCTGCCGGAAATGCACAAAAAACGACGCCACTTGCAAATCACTAAATTCAATCTTTTAGGATAAACTTTCCTGACCTCTATGTGGCTTTTTCAATGAAAACTAGGGCTTAACTCGAGCCCCCAGCAAGTCCCACAATGCATGGCCCCCTCTTTCTCCGTGGGCCTGCAGATACAAGCCGCTGATATCTTGCAGAACGATTCCGGTACCTCGACCGCTCTGAAACCGTCTCCAATTCAGCCGTTGCTCCACATTGAGCTCCAACTGCTTCTCACGAAGGTCGCTGCCTACCTCTAGATTGCATGTCTGCAATTACACTGCTCGAACCTCTTACACAGTTTCGGAAAACCAGCTACCACTCGATGCACCAATTAAACACTTTATAAACCTCTGTAAAGGTGCTACGAATTAATGCCACCTACTACAGCCTACCCAAAGAATATAGAATTAATTTCAAACACTCTGAATTGGGAAAGGTTATTTATTCACGTATTAATAATTATTTATTTGGGAAGCCAAAATTAACATCACTTAACAGCTTTGCTTCCTTTCCTCCAATTGTTTGTTTTTCTTCGATATTGTATTGTTATACATTATTTCCATGCCTACTGTGATTACATTTTGTTGTTCAAATCAAGGCCAACACTATTTTTAATACCGTTTTACAAATTATTATCAAGGTCAATGCTACTTTATACAATTTGCAAAAATTAAACTAGCATTTTTCTGGAATATTTTATAAAATAATATTTGATATGCTTGAAATGTTATTATAGCCATAAAGCCTTAAAATGTGTTCATAGCAATATATACGATTTCTGAAATCGGCTGTGAAGAGCGCCGAAATCGTCATTAAAATATGAGAAATCGGCAGTGAATCCATTGTTTTACGACTTTTTGTGTGTGATGAGGCGACAGATACACCTCAACCGACGTCGACATTACCTAAAAAAGTTGGTTAAAATGTAGTTTCAAGATTTCTCGATTTAAAAAAATAGTTTACCTCTCGGCACTGAAGCTCCTTTTTATCCCTCATGTGGTTTAGTTGCCTTTTTAAACTTCAGTGCCTTGGTACACAAATTACTTTCCTATACCATTTTCTCATCCACTTTCTTTTCTTTTTTCTTTATTGCAAAAATCCAAAACAATCCTCATCCACATCACCCAAATTTTTGAATTAAATAAATCATTGCATAATTCGATTAGAAGTTATTCAATTGTCTGGAGAGAGCATCAGTAATATCAAACAATGTTATTGGTTATCTAAGGGCAGTTTAGCGTGGTTGAATGATGATCATCTTATTGACCTACAGCATATGATCGTTAAGCGGTAAAGAACACCAGCCCATAACTGTAATATCAGAAACAGTTTCCTACATCAAGAATATCTTAGTCAATGGGTCGGGGCTCATTTGTCTAAGATTTCTTATTGGGTTGCTTGAAAGTGACGGGGTACAGTAATATTACAAATTAAACGTTGCCGTTAGAGCAAGATAGCCACCTCTATCTGGTACGCGATATAAGCGAATCGAAATTTCTCATAGGATTAACTGGATATACAAAGTTATACAAGAATCAAAATATCAGAGGAATGGGTAGCTCAAACAATAAAGGAACACTGAAGAAAATAGAGAGCACATGTAGAAATAATGAAGAATTACTGTATTCCGAAGCGTATGTTCAGTTATGTACTGTAATGAGGACGATCACTTGGAAGACATAGAAAAAGATGGCAGTGAAAAGCCGGAACAGGTTAAGAGACTTAATTTAATCCATAAAAGGAACGAAGCATTACTTGACATTGTTGACAACATATTTTTTTCTATCAAAGAAGATCGAATAAATAAACTTTCACAATTAAAAAACTGAGTTGATGCTACTTTTAATTATATCGGGTGTGCTATGAAATTAGCTTTGAAAGTATAATCTGCGGGTACACTCTACGTACACACTAGACAACAACAATAATTCGTATCCCATTAATAAGGTAGGAAATATTGTTCACAGAAATTGTAACAGAAGTGGGCCTTGGTTAGATCCTTGGGACACACCTTACATGACAGTTTTTATTATTTTCATGAATGACGTATGTATGAGTTTCTAACAATCGATCAATTATTCGAAGATTTTGTTTATTTCAATGTTTAGTTGCTAAATCATTACTTCTTACTAGAGGAAATACTGCAAGTCAGCCCGATCTAATAGCTTCACTATTATGTTTATAACACCAGTAGATGCGAAAGCATTCATTTATGGAAACAAATCCATACTTTTTTATATTACCTTATCAGTATCAGTTATCTATGACATGAAAATTTGGGGCGTTAATATATTTTGACCCTAAAATCGCTATTCTACTAGCAGCAAAAGGAGCCGTTTTCTAGAGCTACTAATGCTTTAGTTCTGAAATTCTAAATCCAGCGTCATAATCCCCTTCTTATAGAAATATCCATACTTTGACCCTCTACTCTAACCATGAGTTTGCTACAGTTCATAAGCTGTCATCCCTGAAACATGTTCCGCAAATGCGAACTTATAACTTCTCGAACAGGCGAATGGGCATTTATGCGATGATGCATTGTCGTGTTGTGGGAGCACTCCGTTTCGTAGTCGCCTACTTCTTTGAAGGCGGAGAGTTGGAATGACGTCACTCCATGCTAGCTTGTTTTGTGACAGGGTCATAGCGATGGAGGACCCAACTTTCGTCAAGAATGACGATTCCGTCAAAGAAGTTGTTAGAAACTGCATCGGCTCGAACCAAAACCACACGAAAAATGTTCACTTGATCCTGCTTGTGCAAGGGTGTCAACATTTGAGACACCCGTCGGGCTGAGAACTTATCCATATACAAAATGGTATGCAGTTAACTAATTTCTCGGCAATGTTTATAGTCTTGGGTGCCGTTTAACAGTAATTCGCCTATTTTCCATCAGTGGCTTCTCCACATCAGTCACAATATTATAGTTCTGTGCCGTTGTAGGTATTCTACCCCTTGTATCGTTTCCGAGTTTCTCTCTCAAACCACGACACGCTTAAACTGATAGCCGATTCTGATGGGAAATGTCCTAGTAAACTGTTTCCTACCTTTTAGGTATTCCAGTAAAATTAACCACTTCTCTAGCCAAGAATTTTATTAGTGCCCCGTGTTCAATTTTCCCCATTTTAGAAACTATCGCAACACACTCTACTAAATTGACTATAAAGCATACAATTTTATACGAATCGGGACGAAACTTTCCAAACTGGCAGGTATATATGGTTTTTCAAGTCACACAAGATACAGAACGGCAAATTTTTGGAATATAATTTAGCTGTTTGGTCAGTATCAGTATTGAATCAGTTTCTGACACGACATTTTCGTATAAGATTTGATGGCACATATACCCGTGTTATCATGTCAGTTTCTCAAATCCGCATTCAGGCTGAATCGTCAGTGATCTTACGACCAAACGAACGTACAAAACGGACACGACAATCTGAAAGCGATAATCCATTGTTCGAACTGACTTGTTGCTGCCGGAGCGATACAGTTCGTTAGCGACGGCAGCGTTTTCCCATTAATCATCGCCTGTATCTCGAACGTCGAGAGAATGCGGGTGAAGAGCTCGATTGAGAAATGGAGAATGGAGTGGGACGTCCGAGCGCCGGAGTGCTCCGGCAAAGTAATTGAAATCGTTATATGCATCGCGCTGAATAAACCATCGGATCTCACTCCTCTATCTCCGGCCCTTAAAAGACCGCACGTTTGTTAAACACTAGCCGAGATTTTCCTCTCCGCAAACAACCCAAGACGCTCGGTCGCCTTGTGTGGGTCGCGTTTTTAATTACGGGAATTTCGGTTTGGGCCTGGTTTGCAAATAGGAACTCCTTTGATCAGTGCTCGTTCGTGTTATATACCTGTGCACCATTAGTGATTAAATTCCAGCTATTAAGTATAGTAGTAGCAAACTAGATAAAAATATTAAAGTATTTAGTTACACAGTTTTACTTTAAAGACTCCCATTATAAAATTAGGTTGCTTTGAACTATTTACGATTGGGATATAAAGCTAAAGCGTAAGGCAGCCTTTACTGGGGCTGCATTTCCGTTGGTTTGTTTTAGGATTTGTAACTGTGGCAATTTGAGCTTAGTTTCAGACTTTTAGCAAAAGTTGTGGAGTGTTATTTAGTGTCACATTTTTACCTTCCCAGTCTAATAGTATACTGGGCCCATAATATTGTAAATAGAGCGTCTTCGAATTTTGAAATTTTTATTAGTTTATCTTCTAATAAATAAAAAGTCTCCTGGTGACTCCTTTCCATAAAATTAAATCTCTTTCCACATGTTTGTAAACAATTTAAGGGAAAAGTATATTTTAACTTTGTCTTAGTGACGACTAAGGCCAACATTAAACTAGAAACAGCAGCAATCCCCTAAAATTAAATAAAGTTGTTACGTGTAAGGAGCGTTCCCTTTAAAGAGATTGTCACCATGTTGGAATCTTTTAGTTCTCAGTTTCCTTTTGATGCCGTAAGACGCACTTTTCGGACTTCGGTTGATGTACCCTGAGCAACCTGATTTATCTACAGAAATCAAGTGCAGATTTGATGTATAAGACTCTTTGCAACCTATCTGCTTGATACAAGATTTTAGGATACTTCAAAAGTAACTTATCGTCTGTGCAGCATTAGATCTGAGGTACGGAACCGTTTATCGCCATACTTCTACATGGTGTTAGTGTTTTCCTGTATTCATTTCTACTGTTTTCAGTTCGACTTGCAACGAAACTGTTTACTTTTGTTTATATACTTAAACACACGTTATGAATTATAAATGTATACAAAATTAATGATGGCGGTTAACTAATGAACAAAGTGTATAATTTAGAACACTTACCTGAGGGTTTAAACTAGTGCTGGGCATAACCGGACAATTTTCATAACCGAATTATTTGCATTCGAATGATATTAATAACGGAATGATTATTTGAATAATCATTCGAATAAATTTTGGTTCTCGATTCGTTTCGATTTCGCCGGTTTGCCGGTTACGCGGTTCAGCGTCATCTGCATCCAAAGGCGTAGCCAGGATTCCAGTTAGAGGGGGGCATAAATTTAATTACCCAATCAACTAGTGATGGGCTTATTCGAATAAAAAATAACCGGTTATCCGGTTATTGAAATAACCTGTGTAACTCGGTTTTCGTTCCAAGTATTCGGATGAAAAATATCCTCATCCTGATACGTACTACTTGCCGCGTCTCAGCGACCTGCGAGTGATCGAAATTCTGTAAATAATACGTCATTCATAACTCATATAACCTTTTCTACGTATGTACTTGATTGACCCAAGCCACTGCTTGTTGATGTTATTAAGACATTTGAGACTCCCAGTCGACGAGTTAAATTTATGGGGCCATTCCTATTAAAGATAACGTTCTGCTGAGTATCAGATTTGCCGAAGCTGTGTTGGTATTAATTTTTGCTTCGAAACGCGGTTGATTATGCCTAATAAGGGATAAACAGAAAGCGAAATAAGATTTTCCAATATCGTAACAGATTTATATTTAATTTTTAATAACGGAGCAGTCGGGACAAGAAGTGGATTTCGATGTTGAAAATTTTAAGTGTGCGTCCTTAGAACCGCGGAAGGCTGAACGTAGATAAATTATGGATTCTAAAATATACCGGTATGATGTGCAAGCGAAAAGGGAAGGGTGCCTACTAGAGAATTTTAGGAACTAAAAATAGATTCAATAGATACTTTGTATTCGCATATTTATAATTTCTTTATGATTAGTATTGATATAGATAGCTATTCTCAATGGTTTAAACTCCTTAGAAATCAAATAAAAATCATTTATACAATTATTATAATTAACGATTAACTGAGTTCCTCTGCTATCTGCAAGTTACGATGCCGATGCAGATGACGGTGAACCGCCAACCGGCAAACCGGCTGACTTAATCGAAACGAATCGAGAGCCAAAATTGATTCGAATGATTGCAAATAATTCGGTTATGAAAATTGTCCGGTTATGCCCATCACTACAATCAACTACTACTATTATTGTAGTTTTTTAAATTTTTTACAAATTACAAAAATTATAAGTTGAAACATCATCAGTTTCCACAAATCTGCTGCAGTTCGTAGCTTTTTTTTAAAATGTAGAATGTAAATTGGAATAATGATTATAAATCAACTGCCTTTTGCCCCTCCCTGGCTACGCCCATGTCTGCATCGGCATTGTAACTTGCAGATAGCAGAGGAACTCAGTTAATTGTTAATTATAATAATTGTATAAATGATTTTTATTTGATTTCTAAGGAGTTTGTGCAATAAGTAATTGTGAATATGAATGAAATATATCTGGATACATCTTTATTGTTTTCGATTGCTGGCGATTTATAATAATATACATAATAATAATTAATAATATATTGTTGTATTTGTATGAGTTTTACGACTCGCTATTCTGCATTAGCTCGACTACTCCTACATTCTTCCGATCTATAACCAAAACATAATATGTACGTACATTATGTATTATGTATTGGAAATTAAGAGGTATTTATTAAGAAGTGTAGAAAGAAAGAAATATGCGGGACTGCTTGCTAATCGCAATAAAAACAGTGGTAAAACGTTTATGTTTATCGATCGGCCGGGATAAAGGCAGCAAAAAATTGATTTATGCTCATATCATATGACGACGGATCGACCGCGAGCCTCAGCCGGCAAGGAAGCAAGGGAGAAAACTGTAGAGCGAGAGGCCCAAATGGTGTTTTCAGTACAATCTGCCTTGCTTATGGTTATGAGTTATGAATGACGTATTATTTACAGAATTTCGATCACTCGCGGGTCGCTGAGATACGGCTCGTAGTACGTATCAGGATGAAGTTATTTTTCATTCGAATACTTGGAACGAGAACCGAGTTACACAGGTTATTTTAATAACCGGATAACCGGTTATTTTTCATTCGAATAAGCCCATCACTAGTTTAAACGAGTATGGTTCAGATAAACGTTATGTTCCTCGATTCAAAACCACACGGTTCAATATTAGTTTACTGCCTTCTAATAATACTCAATAAGTTTATTTACTTTCTTTACTTATTATACAAGGTGTAACAAAAATGGTGGGCTGATTATACGCAGGCGGTTTCTACGACTAAAAATAAGGAAACAAGTTTATAGAAACAAATGTCCTAAAATGGTTCGTTCCACTCTTTGTTAAAGGTCCTCAATTTCTCGACCTGGAGTAGAATGCACCATAGTTTTTAGATGTCCCCATATGTAAAAATCGGCGGCGCATGTTTCTAACAACCATGCACAATAAGTTTCAGCTGGTGGAAAGTCATTCTTACAAAGTCCCAGTACTCTTTGCACGTGGTGCGGATAGAATTGATTACTTCTTAATATCCGCCAAACTGTAATATGATCGACACCTTCCGCTAATGCAATTTTGCATTACCTTCATTTTTCTCAACACGATCGAATACACGTTCTTCCAAGTCCAAAGTTCTTGTAATTCGTGGTCAGCCTCGATCTCAAACTACCGGTTTGAAAGATCTTGTTTCCCTTAATCTAATATGAAGCCTTTCGATTGTTTTCTCTTTTGGTAAAGCTCGATTTAGGAAATGGTCTCCGTAAAGTCTTCCTGCTTCCGTCCTATTGCAATGTACCAAACCCTACATTAAATGTATGTCGGACGTCTCTTCGAAAGAATAATCTTTTTAAATATGTTTTAATCACGTTTGTACAAATAATTAGAAAACTATACTAATGACTTAAATGACCAACTGTCACGACTGAAAACAAGAAGCACGTATTACCTACTTGCTAATGGTCTGAAAAGCTTAAATGAGTGTAGCCAGTGATTTTTTTTAATTCACTGCTGTAACTCAGTAATGAACATAAGGACATATAATTAATACATAGGTAGATGTCTTCAAATTTAAACTGTTTCAACGTAGATACTAATTATAATTATAGATTATTTAATGAATTTAAGAAATACAGCCTCTCACATGTAAGGGTAAGTGAACAGATTGATTTTCTCAACAAATGTAAAACTCATTTATTGATACCCAAATTCTTACAAAAGAATTTTAACATGATTTTTCAAAATTTCCATAATAAGTTAAAATTTTATTTAAAAAAACCATTTCTCTTCTTATAAAAGAATCTTATACTAAATTAAACTTCATATAACAAAAAATTCATCATATTAAAAAATCTATTGAAAATATTTTCCCACAACATATAATATTATCTCACTTAATTAAATTAACAAATCAAATAAATGTATTAAGAACTAAAACAAAACTCAAACATACTAAAAAAATAAATCAATTAATTTCAGAAGATAAAATATTAAATAACAATTTTAAATGCAATAAAAATAAACCTTCAAACAAATTCAGTAATAAAACCATTACAAATTTAAAAGAAAACAATAACAATGATTGGTTCAAAAATGTAAGCAATAGACAAATACCAAATGAAGTGCATAAAGTTTAAAAACTAGGAGCTCAATTTAACCTTTTTAACCTTAACAGTAAACTCCCAATTATAACTAATATAGAACAAGGTACATCTAAATTAAATGTTAATGATCAAAATAAAATAAGATCTTGAATTTGTAACATTTTAACTAATCATAACAATAAAAATAAAAAACCCAACTTTTTAACTCCCATAGAAACTAAATTTAATAATAAATTGTTAAACAATGTCGAATTTAGCAAATCGTTCTTAAAAACTAACAATAATATTTTGATTACAAAAGCTGATAAAACTCAGACAACTGTTATAATGCATGCTGATGATTATAATGAAAAAATGTTAAATCTATTAAATTACACTAATATATATATATATATATATATATGCGGAAGTTTACAGCTGTCGCCGTCTATCCGCACCCAGTTTCCATGTCTTCCTATCATAGCAGGTGTCTTCATCTAAGTTTCTCGCCTGCATAGCCTCATTTACATCATCTCTCCAGCTTCGTCTTGGGCGTCCTCTTTTTCGTTTTTCAGCTGGGATCCATTTTAATACTCTCCTTGGCCATCTTGTTTCATCCATTCTGTTGACGTGGCCTAGCCATACCAGTTGTCGTTTTTGCACCTCGTCCATAATATCTTTGTCCATCTCCATATTCGCTCGAATTGTTTCATTTCGTACCCTATCCAATCTGGTCTTTCGGCAACTTCTTCGTAAAAAATCCATTTCAGTAGCTAACAGCTTATTTTTGTTAGATTTACTGACATCCCACACTTCTGCTCCGTACGTAACAACACTTTGGACAATAGTTGTGTATATTCTTTTCTTCGTAGTTTTTCTTAAACTTCTATCCCACAAGATCGAATTAATTGATCGAGTTACACTTCTACCTTTGCGCACTCGAGTTGTTATTTCCTCATTGCTATTACCACTTTTGTTGAAGATGACACCCAGATATTTACACTTTTCAACTCCTTGAATGTGTTCATTTTCCAATGCAAGATTTTCAATTTCTTTGTTTCCAGTAACCAAGTATTCACATTTCTGCCGATTTATTTTTAATCCTGCTTGTTCGTAGGCTTCTTTTAATTTTCGTACCATGTAGCTTAAATCGTCGCTATCTTCTGCTACTACAATCTGATCGTCGGCGTAATATAAAGTGTACAGTATATCGTCCTCTATCCGTATTCCCATGTTTTTACACTTGTTTTGCCACCCTTTTAGAGATCGGTCTAGATAAATTTTGAACAGGGTAGGAGAGAGACAGCATCCTTGCCGTAGGCCTTTGTTTATTTCAAATTCTTCCGTTAATACGCTACCTGTTTTTATTTTCGCTGTATTGTTTTCATATAATTTATAAATGGCGTCAATTAATGTAGGATTTATTTCGGTGTTTCTCAGTTCTTCCCAAAGCTGTTCGGTAGGGACGCTGTCATAAGCCTTCGCTAAGTCAATCAATGCCAAATGTGTCTCTCTGTCTCTTTGTAGCCGCTTTTCGAGTAGTATTTTTAATGTAAAAATGTTATCGATCGTGGATCGTCCGGCTCTAAAACCTGATTGTTCTTCGGGTTCCGCATTTGCTATATCTTTCTCTATCATGTTTTTCAATATTTTGGAATATAATCTACCAATTGAACATATAACTGCTATTCCTCTGTAATTTCTAGGGTCACTTTTAGCTCCCTTTTTATACACGGGTTATGTATGATGTCTTCCATTCTACTGGGACAGGTTCACCATTTATACATCTCTCATATAGGTCTTTTAGCATTGTTTTTAATTTCGTGGGTCCATATTTTATTAATTCGGGGTAGATCCCTCCTGGACCAGGCGATTTTCTTATCTTGATTCCCTTTATTACTTCATCGATTTGTGTCCCATTTAAATGTATTCGTTCTTGTGCATTTGAAGTATATCGTCTTTCAACAAACTGCGGTCTCCGTTCTTGTAACAGATCCTGGAAATAGTCTTTCCATTGCTTTGGAGTGATATTCAGCAAGTCCACCTTGTGATTAGTGTTAGTTTTTAAGAGATTTATAGTTTTCCAAGCCTCTGAGCTCCTCGTTCCACCTATAAATTGCTCAATATATTCACATTTTTTTGTCCAGGAAATATTCTTTTTGTTGGTAACTTCTTGTTTTATCTGTCTGCTAATTGTTTTATACTCCACTTTGTTTTTATCGGTCTTGTTTTGTAGATAATTTAAATAAAGTTGCTTTTTTCTGGTTATTTTTTCTTCCAAGTCTTTATCCCACCAGTATGGTTTTCCCTTCTTAGCGTGTAATCCTAGTGACTCTCGAGCTGCTTCTTGAATGCATTCTTTTATGTGGTTGTATTCCTCCTCTGTTGATCTGTTCTTAATTATTAGTTTTCCTTCGAGCCGTCGTTGGTATAGGTATAAGGTGCTATCATTTTGTAGACTATGTAAGTTATATTTCTCGTCGTTAAGTTTTTCTACATTCCTACCACTGTCAATGTTTATACCTTTATTAGTAGGTGGTCGGTAAGGGATGTAGATGTTTGCTACCAATAAGTGATGATCACTTCCACAGTCTGCCCCCCGTTTAACTCTAACATTCAGTATTTTCAGGTTTGATGTTTGCTTTACTATTAAGTAGTCAATTATCGATCGTAAACCTTTTGTGTGTTGGTGCCATGTGAATTTATGTACATCTCTATGAGCAAAGAAGGTGTTCGTTATCTTTAGTTTGTATTGTTCACATACATCTAACAATCTTTCGCCATTATTGTTTATGTGGTCTTCTCCGTGCATACCTACTACTGGGTCCCTGTTTCTTTTGCCAACCCTACCGTTAAAGTCACCTGCCAGTATAACTTCGTGTCTATTAGGTACTTGTTCAATTACATCCCGTAATATCTCTTCGAAATTGTCTTTCATTGCTTTGGATGCGTCATCATTCGGTGCGTAAACTCCAACAATTACTATGGATTGACTTCTTACATATAGGTGTAATTTAATTATTCGTTCGTTTATAGCTTCCCATGATTTGATATAAGTCTTAAGTCTTTTGTTGATTATTATAGATACGCCCGCCCTTGCTCTTTCGTTTTTGTCGACTCCGCTGTAGCAATGAATAAAGTGTTGCAGGTCCTCACATCCATTTCCTTTCTTTTTAGTCTCAGTTAATATTGCTATATCTATTTTGTTTTTCGTTATTTCCGTGAGAACATTTTGTTGTTTATTTCTAAGGCCTTGAATATTCCATATTCCAATATTCATTGTCCATTTTCTTTGCCTGTTTCGTTTTCCAATTGAACCATCCGTATTCCGAGGCATTTTACTGGGTTTTTTAGCAGGTTTGCAAAAATTGCAAATTTTACGTGAGCGAGGAGCTGGCCCACTGCACAACCCCCAACCATGGAGGACCGGAGGTATCTCGCTTCGTCTGGCCTCTCCACCAAGCCCTATTCGGCATGGGAGACCCTACCAGTAGTAAAACTACCGCCGACATAGCCCTCGGGTTCCTTGAAGCACACAAGCCCACACACCCGGCTGACTAGCAGCCTTCGTCAAGGTGGAGATACCCAACTGTGTGGGAAATTACACTAATACTTATAATAAAGAAAAAAAAGATCCAACTGAAACAATTCAAAAATCAAATGACAACTTGTTAAAAAGATGGCTTGATTCCAACTGTATCCATGATTGTACATATAAAGATCTTATTTCACATAATGGTTTAGCACCTAAAATCTATGGCCTTCCAAAACTGCGTAAACCTAATAATCCTCTAAGACCCATTGTTGCGTCATACATGAGCCCTTTATATAAATTATCTAAATATTTATCAAAACTTTTAATTCAAATAACTCAAACTAATAAACGTAGTGTAAAAGACTCGTCGACTTTCAAAACCAAAATAGGAGCAGAAAGCATTCCAGGAAGAAATTACGAGCGTGGCGTCCCTAAGAAGTGCAGAGTCCAGGTTCACCTTAGAGCTCGATTTGAAAAAGCAGGGAAGCTCCGAAGGGTCTACAGCATAGCGGTCCAGCCAGGGAAAACATCGTTTGAGGTCAAGAGCAAAGCAGCAGCCGCCGGGCACCTTCCAGAAGAAAATTACGAGCGTGGCGATCCCAAATTGTGCAGGAGGCGAAAACGAATTCCACCAGCATCCAAAACAGTTGCGAGTTAGCGTCACCTATGACATAATACAGGTTAACCCAAACTACGTGATTTGTTAAATTATATTGTTATTTGTTACCTGAAGTGGAATTATTGATTGTTGGTCGATTTGCTATCAAATTCCGCTGAATTTTGTGTCTTCGATCAGCCCTGTTTACCATTCATTTTAGAGGTTAACTGTCGCTCGTTCAAAAGTGAGCTTTTGCTATAGGTACAAGAATAAATTTCATACTGGATGTTACAACCCAACCCTTTGAGGAGTTCTCAAATGCTAGCTGGCGCAGTGATTTAAATTTGGTTGCCAATAAATAAAATATAGAAACACAATAGACCATTTAAATAAGCCCTGAGATCAACAATAATTCTTATTAAAACTAACTTTGTATTATTGGCGTCATTATCCTACTTTATTTATTCATTTTATTACAAAACTTATCGCCATACAAATGGGGTTGATCATTACAGTAGATCAACGTGTTACTTGCATAAATTCATAATTAATCGCCTATTTAAAAAAAAAGCTTTTGGAACTTAGATTCCAGAATAGGGAGTAGCTGTTAGATGCTAAATAACTTGTTGTAAATTATATTTGAGGTATTGAACCAGAATTTGTAGAAATCTTTCGAAATTGGTAAAGCGTAACATTTTCTTGGAATATCGGGACATTTCGGGACAGTATTTCTTCGCGGGACAACTAGCTCCAAATCGATACATTCCTGAAAAATCGGAACGTATGGCAACCCTATTCACAACTCTTCAAACCAACTTTTTTGGTAATGAATTTAATAATATTAATATTGATAAACCAAAATATATAACTTTGCCATTTATTCCTAAATTAATCTCTTAATAGGCCGAACACTGCGTTATCTGATCACGCTGTAGATAAACTACACAATTTTAATTTTCCCACACCAAAAATTTTACACAGAGAAAATAACTTACATAAACGCTTGATATATGAAATGATTGAAATAAAAAAAGTCCCAAACCAATTAACTACTGAACTGACAGAAAAATGAAACATAATTTATCACAATTTATTTTAATTTATTTTTCATTGTATTTTTTGTATTGCTTCTTAATTAATTATTATCAGTATTTTAATATTTCTTAAATCATTGTATATTCTATTAAATTAATAAGAATAATTGTGTTTTATTGGGATTTGTAATTTTGAAACTATTTTTAGTGCATGTGCATATTAAATGACCAGCGCAGTTTTATCTATCAATTGCACAATTTGCTATTAATTGCAATCTATCTGAATTTTCAGTACAATTAACATCGCCTTCTTTTTACTATTTCAATTTTTATCGTTTTATTTCAGAAATTTTCCATAAATAAAGCTAGTTCACTTATTTAAATTTAGGAAGTTTTTCTAGTTATATGCACTCCCCGCAGACTCAGACGCGTCCCAAATCTAGTGACTTTTAAATCTAGAGATTTTATCTAGTTACATGCTTTCTTATGAAACACTCTGTATGTTGGTAGCACTGCTGCGTAGACAGGAATAGGCATATGCCTTTACAGAGAGAAAGCTTACGAAATTACTTTAAAAATCCATAAAAAAAATTGTATATAAATGGATATTATACGATTTCTGCATTTACTGTAAATAATAGTGGGTATAATAATTATGGGAAATATCCATATGTCGGAATACTTTGAGTAAAAAATGGTTGTAAACGCCAAATTTCCAACATTAGCATACAGCAACTAAAAGACAAGATTAAGATTGCACAATGGCATCATTTGGAGTAGCTCCAGGAAGTAACAGAACTAGTTGTAAGTAGAATTAACCACATTTATTACAGAAACAAAAATAGTTATATTTTACAGTTCGAAAATATATAAGCTTTGTATGTAACCAACTTCTGATTCGAAAACGAAATAGAGAAAGTATTAAATAATTCCACCTTTTGTAACGTAAACGGACTAACTTAAAAATTAGTACTGCATCTATTTTGACCTAAAGTTGTCATAACTAAAACATGTAGTATAAGAATACATTTTGTTTAAAATATATACCACATATAATCTTAAAAACTAATAATCACTGTTGTATGTAGCTAATTACTCTTTCGGAAAATAAATACAAGAGCTTTACCTTACAGAATAAAAAATGTTAAAATAAATTTGAAAAATCGATTGCTGTATAGCATTGCTCTAAACACGTTTGAAACCAACGAGCCTCCTTAGCGTTCTTTCTACAATTTCACTTTTATCGGCAAAGCTAATTGCATGGAATTTCTTAATTAACTGGTTTCACAAATAGCCTTTTGTAATTACATTCGTAAGTTTTAAAATTACTATATTATCAAAATAAAGCGATATTTTACGGTTTTACAATGCTTTCAATTTATTTAGTTTGTCACTCAACACTTTTTCTAAAAAATCTATTTCTTGTGATATCGATGAACTGTTTTTAATTTGAACGACGAGTTAGCAGGACAAGTTAATGGATGTTAGCCTTTATGTTTTCATTATTTTAGAATGCATTTTTGTTCTTTTTCTGTTAGAACACCAATCGTTGGAAATTTGCCCTTAGTATTTACGATAAATGCGGAAATCTTGTATACCCCTATTGTATGGAGATTTATCCAAGAGTTTTGATTAAAGTAACTACACTTTTGTAATTGCATTCGTAATTATTCATTTCAAAGAATATATATTAAAATCAGACAAGATGTCATAAAGGTAGACAATAAATTAGGCAGACTCCATAGTGACAGACATCGAAAGAGAAAGTAATAACCAGTCGCCATAGACTAGTAGTTAGCGCATGAGGATAGCAATACAATGGTAGCAGGTTCAAATCCGGCTTGGAGCAGAAAAGTTTTTTTTAAATAAAATACGACTTTAGAATTTGCAATTTGCAATTTGCAAAACAAAATGGCACTACCATCACCTGGCCAAATCAAAATGGCCGCAGTTTCAATTAAAATAAAATGACGCCATCTAATTCAAAATCCAAACTGGCCGACGCCCCAGGCAATTTAATTATTAAAAAACCACATGCCATTTAATTATTGCGCAATTTAATTATTATGCCCGCAGGGCTTATCAATTAAAAGTGGTGGAAGGAACTAGCCCTATTCTACTGACAAATCAATAATCCTTACCATGAATAGTAAATATTATTATGAACTTATCAAAAAGTAACATAACATAAATTAATTAATTAATTTCTAGGGTACCCCTGTCCTACAGTACTAATAATTTTAAAAAATACTTGCGAATTATCGGGCTTCAATTTTTATTTTGAAAAGCCCCCCCCCCCCCCCCTTCCCCTATGAACATTCCAAAAATGTATGTTCTCTCGCGTGCAAACTTCATCTACTATAAGATGTCTGTCCGACAGGTAGCTTTTAATGATCTGTGTCAGATAGGATGGTAAGTTCTTTTTTCTAGTTCCTCCATCATGACGCGGTGTTAAAGGCATTTCTGACATCTATGGTAATCCACGCATACGAGTGTCTTGTTTTCTATGTTTTCTGTAATTCTTCGCATGTTTTTCTCTTTGTTGATTTTTTATGCAAATAGGTGTTCTAAGAGCCTGTCTAGCGTATTCAACAGGCAGAATGGTCTAAATGAAGATGGGTTATTATCTTGTTTGCCAGGTTTCGTTAATAGTGTCAATCTCGAGAGCTTTCATTCCGCTGGGAAAAGGCCTTTCTTTAGCAGAGCTGTAAGTTCTGATCAAGAGAAATTATCAAGTATTTAAGCTATTCAATGAGTAGTGAAATTAACAGGATTGATAATCATTAAACGTTAAGCAATTCGTTTAGCACAAGACAACATAACGCACAAAGCTAGTCGTTGATAGGTAGAGGCAAACTTGACTAAACGTGGAAAAGGCCCCTGCGAACGCAGCTCACTTGAATGAACCCAAAAGTTCAATTAAGAGAACTTACTTACGCCGTAGCCCGCCGGAGAAAGGAAGTAGAGAAATATTCGTTAAAGACGGTAGACAATGCAACTAAACTCACTTGTTAGCTGGCGTTAAGGCTTATATGTGAGAAGTGCAACCATTCAAATGCCCATTCGAGTATGGGGGCGATGCTTTTAACAATACAGCAATTTCAAACGCGTTGGTAATATGCCGCAAACAAATCAGACGAAGCCCAATTTTTCTCTAGCACTTTGTCAAGAAAATTTCTATACTGCCCGTCGCACTTGTTTTATAAACAGGTCTTAAGTTGCATTTGTTTTTCAATAAACAGAAATTTGGGAGTCGTCTTGTAAACGAAAGACACTCTAAAAATTGGTACAGGGCGTCAAAATTCCCTAACAATTTGTGACGTCAAAAAATCCCTAGCAAAGAATGCATTTGAACATGTGATACAGAAAGGTTACCGTGAACTTGTGCCACGAAAATATTTTCTAGTGAGGAAGACGCAATAAAGCCTATTGTATGTCTGATTTTCACATAATTTAGAGCAGGCTGCGAGAATGCTTCTTTTAACAGTGTACAAATTTATTTAACAACCAAACTTGACATTTACCCAAAATTTGAGGTTATATTTTGTTTTCACTGTATAATTTGGCATTGACACGGTAACAGTCACATCATTAACTTGAACACAAAATGCAAAAAAAGTATTGAAGGAAACGCCTTCAAAGTTAAATGAAGAAATGGACAAACTCGTAAAAACGCAAATTATACGAAAATGGTAATTTTAAATTTTAGAGTGCAACAATAAGGAAGCCGACCTGCGATTAATTAATAAAATTAAGCAATGGTAGTAAAAATCGCAGATCAACCCCCCTACAGTTTATACACCACGGCAGCTCTGAAAACTCTTTACTCACCGCGATGGCCCTAGCTAACTCAAATTTCGGCGGCCTTGGATCGTAGGTTCAAATCATCAGCTGTGTACCCTGGAATGCCTTCAAAAAAGGAAAGGAAATGGGTGCCAGAAATCAAAAGATTTCAAATAATAAGAAAATAAACTACAAGTGACTAGCGTTTAAAAAATAGATAATAAAAAGTCTTGAAGTGTCAGTAATAAATAATCAGAATAATTAAAATGCAAATATTGTTATAACAAAGTTGCGTACGTTAACTGAAGGTTGCGACACGCATAAAATCAAAAAACCCCTTTCGGGTTATTTTAATAACTTTACCAAAAAACATTCGTGGGATAAGCTTATCACAGTCATTTAATAAAACCTTCTGTTTAGGCTATTGAAAAATAAAAAAGCGTGACTGTACCTTTTACAGAGGGTCAATACATCAAAATAACAACTTTAAATACTGAGCATAATTAACTATAAGCATAAAAATTTAAATGTAAAAAGTAAGAGCATGTATGAAATTGAACATCACATGTTAATAATGGCAAAACGTATGAATTTAAATTCCAAATAATTACGGGTTTAAAAGGTATAAATGTAAAATCCAGGTATTGAAGATAAGTTGATAATTAATCCCGGAGTAGCACTAACTAACCTCGAAACATAAGCTGGAAGTAAACTCCGTGGATGCGCCGAAAATTGCTGCGGAAGCATCCTCAAAAAGGCATCAAATACGCCGAACCCAGCAGGTGGATAAGGCAAGCGGCTTGGCCTCCGAGATAAACTCGTGGTTGAAATTGGTAATTAAGAGCTAAGAAAAAATGTAATTACTATGCGAATAACAAAACGGAAAAGCGCCATAGTACCTGATCATAATCAGCCCTAGGAAACATACACTTCTCATAAAAATTGGTTGAGCGCACGTAATTTGACTTAATTAAAATCAAGCCTTAGCCGCGCTGATGACGGCGGGCTTAGGTTAAGACAGCAAGTGCTCGGACGAAAAATTCGTGCCCAAAAGAAGACTTGCACTCTGATAAGAGATAGCGCAGGTCAGAAAGGGCATCGCGTAAACGAAAGTAACTCTATACAGGTACAAAATACGCTGCTTTAGAAAATTGAAGAATTTGAAAGGCAAAGGATTTATAATTCAACTAAAAATATACAGGTTAGGCCTGAAATAATTGGATAACTGGCGAAACAATTAAGCGGAGCCAAAAAATTGTTTCAAGAGAAGAAAGTCAAGCCGTCGCCATAACTGCCCGCATCCGGCGCACACGCTGCAGAAGCCATTTGCTACGATGAATTCGGCAATAAAAACAGATCGCTAAGAACCCAACCATATGAACTTGATTCCAGCGAGCCGGTGGCTTGTAGTAAGGGCATGGAAGCATTAGTCATAGACGCAGTAGGCATGGAAGCAGTAGCATGGATGCAGTACCATGAACACAGTAGCATGAAAGCAGTAGCATGGAAGCAGGCCTAATACCATGAAATTAGAACTCACAGAAAAACTAAAAAGGAAAATCTTGCTTTAGCTGGAAATTGGCCTGAACATGCTTGAAGAGACCCCGCCGTGTTCGTCAATTGGCTTCCAAAGCCTGCTAGTTAAAACTATACCAAATCCCCGGAGATGGCTTTTTAAATCATTTGTTTCGAGCCTCACCTGCTTCGAGCACGGCTCACTATCGAAAGAAAGAGCGCACCGCAGGTGTCAATCTCGATGGTCGAAGGTTTCTTGGGCAAAATCTAGCAACGTCTAACCTCGTTTTGTTTCTAGTGTGACGTAAACTCACGCGCGATTCGCTTTTGATCAATTTCCGGCAAAACCTGCAGCTGCCGCCTCAATTCCCCAGCTAAATTATTCGAAGTTCGATGGATCTGGGACTCTGGAAACACGTTGCACTTCTTGGGAAAGGTCTATTCTTGACGAACCCCAGTTTTTACGATGATGCTGCTCCTAGTGTTTATAGAATCCTACATTTTTTAAAGAGGTGCTCCGGTGTTGGTTGACACACTGGAATTACGCCACGGCAAATCCTCGCTTGGAAATGGCTTGTTGGTTCTAATTCTTCTACCCATGGATAGCTTTAGGCCTCCTCTCCATGTAGCACAAAAAGATCTGCCATCCGATGTATGGAACTACTCCAAAATCTTCCCGACGTAGGCTCGCACTCAACGACGAACCAGGTGGAAACTTGCTGGCTTAATTGCACTATCTTGGGAGCTCCTACACTTGGGAAAATTACACCCACAGATGCCCAGCAACTTGGTGAATAACTCCAACATGAAACTGGTTTCACAAATGACTTTTATTCACAATTTAATATAGTAAATGTGGAGCTCAATTTGCCCCCAACATGAAAAATTTAAGATTGATTAATTATTGACAATTGACCGTCTCGTAACTAAGCAACTAGATTTACAATTGTTTAAAAGAAATTAGGTTTGATTACATGTTTGAACTTATGGACTACAGTTTTGATGTTATGTCTTTGCATTTTTACTAACTAGTCCTTTTCTTGGAATAAATGTCACCACACTTTGCTCTGCTTTTAATTTTCACTTTGGTTTATTAATGCACTGATACACTTGAGTTCTTTTAGCATCTCACTAATTGTCTTTTGATCGGTTGCCTTACATTTTTCTATTGCTTTGCTAGCGCTGTTTTTCGTTTACCTTTCAATGAACTTACCGTTTGCTAACTTAGAAACTTTTAATACATAACTATCATATAATTTCTGTATTTAACAAATCATTCTGTATCATTTTATTCATATTATGTTCGACGTTGCTTATCGGTTTAAACTGCAAACGCATTACCTGAAAGAGTCCCGAAAACTTGCTGAATCGCTTACAGGTTTAGCCGTGGGTTGCACCATCCAAACCTTTCCACTGAAAGCTGCAGGGAAATCCCTTACTCTTGCTTGGCTCTACACGACGGCTGACATCAGAAAGTACTCAAAACGTCACAAATGAGTCTTACGTATAACGTACCCACCGGTATACGCGGAAAATGCGTTTGCAATGAATTATTTACAGAACGTTTCCTAAACTGCCTCTTCAATATTGCTAGAAGGCAATTTCGCACCCTGCACTCGGGGACGCACCTCGAGCTTGGATCAAAGGCCGAGAGCTAATGCCTTGTTCTTCGTGAAATCATCTTAAGGTGAAACTGCCCTCGCCCACCGCTGTAGTACGTGGAGTTACGTTTATCCCAGCACAAACAAAATTAGCTTCACAATTTCCTCACAGCAGAAAATCGACTCCGTGCAGTTTTGATTATATTAAAATACATTGCTTTAAATCTAAGTAATAATAAATGACAGAAATACAAGTTGTCTTTAACTTTAAACATAAAAGTAAACACTATAGGCAAGGGATACCAAGGTCCGCTTTAAGTTACTTAGAATTGAATCATTATAGTAGCCTGTAGAATTGTATTATTCTGCTTGCAGTTTATAAATTTAAAAAAATCTAATCTATAAGTAACAAACGACTTCCGGGATTGGACCGTGTCATGATTGAGATTGAAGAACTCAACGTTTACCCCACTTTCGTAAGGGGCTTCATCAGGAGGAAAAAAGCAAAAGAGCACGGTAACTCAACGTGTGAACCACGTCAGAGGCAAAACTCGACTGACTATCGGAAGAAGAAAGACGAGAATTTATAGGCAAGCGCCGTCGCGATTCAGCAAATGCCGTCGAGGTTCAGTGGCGGAGGGCGGGGCTTAGGAATTAGCACTCTCCACATAGAAGGAAGGGGAAAGCCTTCGTCCCGATTGAGATTATTAGGGTGTTTGCTAATCTCAATGGCTTCGCGAATCTTTCTGCTAAAGAAGAATGGGGATTTGCAGATGATGGAAGTTTCATCAAAAAGGATCTTATGACCAGTATCGCGTTGGTGTTCGGCGATGGCCGATGATGAAACGAGACCTGACTTGAGACAGCGCTGGTGCTCAGAGATGCGAGTTTTCACTGAACGACCTGTTTCACCAATGTATACAGCATTACAAGAGCAAGGGACTCTATAAACGCCTTTAGATGACATAGTGTTTAATTTATCTTTAAATGAAGGAAGAACCTGTGAGATTTTGCTCGGGGGTTTGAATACTGTTTTAATATTCTGTTTTCGAAGAAACTTTCCTATGCGGTCGGTGACTTGGTGGATATAATCACACGTTTAGATGAAATCTCCGAAGACCTCAAAGAACACTGTTTTTCAGATGATTATGAGAATGTACCTGAAGATATAGTAGATACAGAATTAACTGGTTTCAACTAAACAATTTATGTATATTTAACGATTGTGTTTTTAAAAACATTTATTTAATACTCAAAACACATTACAGATAAAGTACGTCGAAGCTCTGCTCATCACACTTGTACTAGGGCAGGCTAACCTGAGCCTTAGAACAGAACTAAATTACAAGCAACATCTTAATCGTAAAGTAAACTCTTATCTCTAAAGAATACAAGGTCTCTATAGAACACCTTGCGTTCTCACAAGCGTTATCTAGAAGCACCTTGCAATTCCGACAGGAAGCAAGCTTATCTTTAACTACAAAGAATTTCTATATACGTAGCTAACATCAAAGATCACGAATTACCAAATCCAGACATCTTGGATCCATATGTTCACGTCAACGTTAAAGAGAAAATTATCGCTTTACCAAAGACATCACTCTGCTGGCTTTTAAAGAATAAATGCAACAGGTATGTATATACTCATGTCATCTATAACTTCTTTTCCAATGGCAGTAGACATTAGCCTTGAATGCTATTAATGCTGTGTATTACTCGAATGGACGGTTCATCGGAATAATTTTACTTCTTTATGAAAATAGTTTTCATACAAAGTTTCTAGAATGTTCCTTCAATGTCTTTATATGACCCAAGCCAGGCGATATTCAAATTGTGAATAAAGATTTTTATGTCCTATCTGTACGAGAGGAGTAAAGCAAATAGGTATTTCTCGGGATCATAATAGCACATTTTAGTTTTATACAAAATATGAAAATGACAATATAATTGAGCTGTACGAATATTTTTATAAATGTGGCCTTTCTTTTATTTAATTTCTTCATTATTAATAAATCTCTTAAATTTGCATTACCGCGATATATTGTGTAGGTGTGGATGTTAGAGGTAGATTTCCAAAGTTGTCTATTTTTTGACAACTGTTTTGCGAAGAATTATTTAAAGAGGTTTATGAGATGTGTTGAACAAAGCATGGTATTGCAAACTTAAAATAAATCCCTCAAATCAGGAAGTAAAGTAAGGGTCTATTCCCATGACATGAAAAGTCGCCATGGAATCAATCAATGATTTAAAACCTAATATTTTGTACTTTTCTTGGTTGTAGAAAAAATTGTATGTATTATTCGGATTAAAAGTGGTTCTGTTTGACTCGCAATTTTTGCGTTTGCTCGGCTACGCTGCGCTTCACCTCGCAGATGCAAACATACTTGCTTGTCAAACAAAGTGCTACTTTTAATCCTAATAAAACAATATACTATTTATTCCTATTCGTGCAAAAAAATAATGTTTAAATGCCTATTCACGTCCAATAAAAAATCACAAAATTGCACCAAATAAAGAAAGATGCGCAACATTTGCAAAAGATTACAAAGGCCAATTACATCAGACATTTGCACCATCTTGTACATGTATACAATTAGTGGGTGGCCAACCCCTCAGATCTGTAACTAAAGTCACCAATTATCATGCCAACACTATCTTCTTTGTTTTATACTCGTATATGGAGATTATCTCTCTCTTTCTCTTTGTTTATGTTAAACATGACATAATTAGTATACCCACTAAGGCGACGTTTATAAATTATGTAAGCATCATATAGCCTAAGCAACATCCAACACTTCTCAAATAATTCTCAATTGCATTTGTAGCACACTTTTTCTTTACTACTGAACCACATAATCTTGTTACAGACGATGACAGGTGTATAACACCAGTTAGAACTTTACACAATGTGGAATGTATTCTCAGCCTTCTGTCAATTACAATTTAAGGCGGAAATATCCTAGAAATTCTGCAGCTTGCTTGAATAACAAGATTGACTGCCTTGAATTATTAATTAGTTCGTGTTAACTCAATATGTTAAAATATTTTGATAAAGTTGTATTGCACATGCTTCTTAGTTTTTTGTTGGTACAATAACCACTACTACTACTAGGCTAACTGATTTATTATAAAAGCGCCAAACTTATAATCTACATTTGAATATTGTAATGTTAGCAAAACCACTATCATAATTTCGGTAATTTTAATTTTTATAACAATTTGTATAGTTGCACATACTAGGAAACATAACGAACAGGTATGTCAATCATGCGGCCTACAATACTACAATCTGGGGCCCGTGATGGCAAGTTTAATATAAAACAACCAAACCATAAGGTACATGAATGACTAAGTTAAAGCATTCAAATGCAAGTTACTTCTTTGGGAAAAACAGTTAGAAAGCGATGACGTAACACACTTCCCAACTTGTAATATATATAGAGTAGTAAAAATGAACTTATTTCGTACAAAAAGTACGTCGCAAATATTAATTATTTGTAGGTTGAATTTGAAAAAAAAACAAGTTACAAGAAACGTTCTCTTTGTTTTCGTCCATCTTTTTTTAATCGACATAGAAAAAGTTTCAAACCATATGCAAATCGAAGTAATTGAAATGCAGTGTGATACGTATTTGAAGCTGAAATTCACCGAAGTGTCTGTACCTGAATTTTATAATGCGCACCTGAGCGGTTTGAAGAAACTTAGTTACGGGCAAAAAGCGACGTATTTCGAGCTAATGTCTTTTGACAGATTTTTCGAATCAACCGCGCCGTCGTTCTGATTTTGTCCGCTCTTGTCGCGACGAGCGTGTTCTGTTCTCCGTGAGTCGCTGGCGAAATCCTGCGCGGCTTTCTTTCGATTCTCTCAGTGTTTAAATGCTGTCGTTTGCTCAGTCTGATTTCGACCATTAGGGGTAAGTTATACGTGGTCACTTGCGCCTTCTTATATTACCGAATTAGTTTAACGTTTCAAGATTTTCCTAGCTCTTCTTGATCTTGTTTTAGCGGCCATATTTCTACAGCAACATTTTTTAACTCGTCCATGAATTTCCTCGTTCTATCATGTACTCGTCCTTTATCGTACACGTGCTGTCCAATTTTCCCGATGTGGTGACCTTGGATGCGTGCGCTAAAATTATACTTAGGAAGCAATTTCACCGAGGGAGCAACAGCTTTTAGCTTTGTCTTTTATTAACTGTTAACTTGCAAATTGTGGGGCGGAGTGCTACCACGGCTCGGTATGAATCCTTCACGTTTGCAGTAAGATTAATTGCTGTGGCGATTTGGCAGCTGCTTCAACAGGATCCTTTCAGAATTTATCGAATTTCACCTTGTTATTGTGTGATAATCTTGGACTTGGTTCTCCTTGCGACAGCATCTTCGATGAATTTCCCATAAGACCTCATCGAAATGTAACTTCCCATATTATTGACTGTTATACATCTTACTCTGATTATGCGGGTTTTCGTTCCTGCAAACTGAGTTATGACCTGGTTGGGATTATTGCATTTGAAACTATGGTTAGTGTTTGAGTTTATCAGTTCCCGTTTCTATCTGAGCACATTTATTGAACAGATTCATTGACATCCCTTTTGTATTGATAAATAATTTTAACCTTTAGTAAAGAATCACACCCGTATTCACTATTTTGCTAGCCGGCTCTTTAAATGTGCCCATGCAATCAGGATGTTTGAGGCCCCCGATCTTAATCCTTAATCATTTGGTGTAGTTGGGATTTTGAGTTTGACATGCCTGATATACAACGTCTCCAAATTGTAAAATGCATGACCTAAGTTATAAACTAAACGCAAGCGCTTTGATGTTTGTGGTTAAGCATTGCCAATATTAAGTAAATATAATATTGATGTGACTTGTGAAATTTATCCAAGAAAAGGTGATTAGTTGCAGTGCTTCTTTTGTGGAAATGTTTACAATTCGTTAACTGTTTTATTAACCAGTAGTGACTTAAATTCGGTTGTTAAAGGGTTATAAAATATTTCACTGACCTTGCTTTAGTGAGTTGTAGTGAACTCAAGTCGAAATTCATGTACGATGAAAACTTATTCCACTAAAAGGGGCTCGCATTTTACGACCACTGCTATAGCGCCACCAACTTCAAATTCCATCGTTATTTGACATAAAGAAGTTGGTTTACGTAGGATCAAGGCAATTAAACAGTAGTATATGTCCTAGTTACCCCAACTCTAAAAGAGGGTAAATTAGGCCCATACGCTACTACTAGACATGCTAAACCAACAGTCATAAAATCGCTCCTCGGGTGATCATTTACAGTTTCAAACGCCCGAGTGCCATCCCACCGCCTTAAAAAGTTATCGGTCATTGCTACTTTCATATCTTCCATTTATGCGTTTGCATTTCATATTCTATACATATTTTTACACCCTTAGGTTCAGCGATCCCCGCGGCCCGATTCGTCACGAGGCCGTGCCTAATCTAAAATTAAAATGACGAAAAAGCAAATTTCCACCGATTATTGCTCTCGCGGGCGAATTTAGGCCCTGCCTAAAATCTAAGGCGCGTGTTTAGAGCAGCCCTAACGTCCTACTGTGCGCAATATCAGATGGAGTGGACGCCTGGGGTGAAATAATAAATTTATTGCACATGTGGTGAAGGTACACGGGCCGCGGATCCGCGATGCGAACGACGCTCGTGGCACAGCCTACTGCAACACCAGGTTGTGCAAACACGACCACTTATTTTGCACATTCATAATCGGGGTTCGAGCTCCAGACGGCTGCCCGAAGGTTTTCTCAATTTTTATATTTCCCAGGTTGGCTGAATGAAGAAATCGAAGACGTCTGCTCTTATTCCAACACACAAAACTCTTGAAAAAATGCAAAATCTGCCAATGGCACGTGTGATATGTGGGATCGTGCCGAATTTACATACAGCTTCGCAATTCGTCTATCTGTGTGTGCAAGATGTGATTGTTAGTGGTACAAAGAACTCTGTTGCAGGGAGGTGGGCGTAGCCCGTACAACACCTACAGGATAAAGACGTACTTTCAGATTTAACATTTAATAAATTTATTAAACCTCGCTGAATGCCTGTGTTCAACAACCTACGAAGGTGTATAACGATTTCTAGGGCTTTACCTACCACAGCCGGCCTGATATCGGGGCATAAACTTTAGATTAACACCAATCACTTACAGTTATTGTCTTTAGGTAGGTACCTAAGTTATTACAAGAGACATTATGTGACTTAATAATACCCTCATGGTCATTTTTAAATTTGATTGACTTATTATTAAATATTACTGGCGCAACAGCACTATAGTAAAGGTACAAACCGCTGTAAGTAAAATTGGCCAAAAGCGACCTAATTAAGAAAATCATTGCATCAAAAATGAATTTTGCTCAAAAAAGCCTCGTGTCATAAGCCAATGGATAAACACTCATTGCTAAGTATGTAAGTCATGCGCAGGACATGAGCTCTCCGTACGCGCCAGGTCAATGAAGTAACATTCTGCAAGATTTTTATTAAAAAAACTTACACGATATTACGGCTAGTTGGCTATTTGGAGATTTAATAGGCATATCTTGACGTTAACCTATACTTGGGGTGTATTCTACCTCACCTGAGTTGCCCTCAACGCTCTTAATCGCCATAATACGAAAGCAAAGAGGATGTGGATCTGAGTTCCTGCATTTACCCAACGAGTTATGCGTGCTGACTCTTGGTAGTGATGACTTTCTCAAACAAATAAGCCGTTTAAAGGTTTCAATTAAATGGTTTACTTAGCTGGTGAGTTTTGACGTTTGAAGCATATAGATTGGCTGTGTTCGTCCTTCCATAAAAGTGACTCCAACGGACAGCTGATGTTAATTAAGAATTCACATGGGTTATTCATGCGAATTTATGGGTAATATTTCCAAATTATCTTAGCTCATCGGACATTTTCTGTTGTGATTCCTAGTATTGTGGATCTGTTTTGTGAATCTGCGAGGTTGGCTGCCGTACGATGTAATGTGGTGATATAGTAATTGGCAGTTATGATTAGGTATTCTAGTGTCATTGTGTCACATTGTGTTGTTTAATTACAAATTTACTCTGAGCGCCTGCAGATCATGTCGCGAATTTGCTATGTACTGTTAAATTCAAATACGAGG
Source organism: Agriotes lineatus (assembly GCA_940337035.1). Taxonomy (NCBI): domain Eukaryota; kingdom Metazoa; phylum Arthropoda; class Insecta; order Coleoptera; family Elateridae; genus Agriotes; species Agriotes lineatus. The sequence goes on along the minus strand of CALNHX010010707.1, from coordinate 1,929 downwards.
AAGTGTCCCTTTTGCATTCAACATCTGTACATAAAATAATATGTCTCAATTTAATTGTACCGCATCTTGTGTTTGCCGTGACAATGTATAGCTTATCACTTCGTTTGCCTTTTATAAAGGCAACAACTGCTGAAATTTCATCTTCAGTACAAGTTATAGATACTCACAATATCACACAATTTTCCCATTTAGACTTGCAAATTGTTGGTTATTTAAGTTGGTGGCGCCTGTATTTAGTTATATTCAGTTTAGTGTTAACCCACCCCCTACTGCCGGAGATTAGCGAGCCCTGTTAAACACTATAGTCACTGGTCAATTTTCGTGTATTAACAATTCTCTATTTGACTTGCTTTGAAGAGTGTTCTGATGGTCATTCGTTTGATGCCATTATTGTTAGAGCGTTCAACAGCTAACAACCTAGAATATATTTCTATATTAATGTTAAAAGTAATAGTACAATTTTCTTTCCCTACGCAGAAACTGTTCGAATACTTCATTCGAATACTACCTATCTCAGGAAATATTGACAGACCCTATGCAATTAAAATAGCATACACTATATTTAACTAAATGTTGATAGCTTACATAGTTTGCACCAATAACTAATAATTTCTTCCAAATGCAATTCTCCAATCGGCCGCCTCTGTGCTTTTTTGCTGTTTCCCCAAACCACGTTTTATACCTGTTCATTTTCCTCCCTCCGTGAAACTGATATGCTGACTGTATGAGTAGCAATATTCGTGATGGAATATTTGATTGAAGTAATCCATTTTCTTAAATTTTTTGTTTCCATCACGGCATTTGTACTGAAAGAAAAACTTTTCGTGAAATATATCACGTGTCCCGAGCAAACAATCTTAATGGTTTTGCACTTCTTACAGTACAGCTAGTAGGATGGATTGTGTAAATGATTGCAAAATATAAAAGGAGCAGAAGTATTTCAGGCTTCTCCCTCATTTAATTACAAGTAAATAGATTATTGAGTATTTTATACGCGTCGGCTTTTTATAAATCTTAATTTCCAATTTTCGTTGATTAACGCCTGTACGTTGTTCTATATTTTAAGACCATTATCAGCAGTTACCTTTTACCTTGATTTGTTATAAAAGCTCCCACCCCTAGTTAATTTATACCCAACTTAGAAGTAGGCTAGGATGTAAATGTAAAAGCATGATATTCATCTATGCTGTTATAATCATATTCCCAGTTTGCTTACTGTGTTCGCCTGTACGAATATTTCTACCGTTATTTATATATACGTAAATAATTATATTATATACATTTAAATTACTGTTTTGCCTGCTGTACTTTTGTACTTAGTAGTTCATATGAAATAATTAAAGATATTATATTATCGTTATTTCTACAATTACTAGTAGGGCGATTTGGTTGCTGATAACAACAACACTTATAATTTAATATAGTTTCCACATACACAAATCAATGGACAAATACGTACAAAAATTTAGTGCGCGATTAATAACTAACGAATTAATGGTCAAAACAGAACTTATTGAACGACCACGTTACTTGCCCCCGATCGTGTTTATATTTACCTCTATCCGATTACGCCAGTGAAGGATTTATGGGCCCCATGAATCGTCTATTCGACTTAGAAATGTATTTCCATCGAAAATGCTAACTACTGCCCTTCGACACGTCTACCCGGGTATTCAGGCGCCAACGAGTCATTGTATCTTCGAAAGTTTTATCTTAACCCCTTATAGATACACATCCGTCTGCAGGATGGGAATTCATGCAGCGCATTCTTGACGCCTCTGCGAGGTCGGAATGCTGCAAAGCGCATTAATTTGTCGTACTTGCGTTGAAAATCGAGCGAGCTGACACTGCGTCAGCGGAGGTTGTCAATAACTCGCGACCCTTTTCACATTGCGTTTACACAGCTTGTCAATCACTCGCGTCCCTTGA